>JACXGK010002855.1:9774-50389 GCA_016801125.1 Novumbra hubbsi
GGGGGGGGGGGGGGATCCGGCAGGGCCACTCAGTTTCCTCTCGCTTAAGACCTCGCAGCCAGAGGAATTACTCATAAGTGGAAAAGATCAAGAATTGACATTTAACAATGTGCACAGAAATGGTTTCGCCACGACGCGCGGTCCCCCCTTGGTCCGATCACGGTCCCCAGGCTGCACGCTTGGTGTCATTTATTTCTCTGTCACTGGATATGGCCTGATAATCACACTATAAACCTTAATGGATCGGCCACGGCCGTAATCCAGCATGAGCTATTACTGCTACCAGCCACATTTGTGTGAAACATGTGATGCATATAAATATGCTACGTGTTCAGCCTTTAGTGTAGTGCTCAGTCCCACATGATAATAACCTACACCCATTTATAGGCTGCCTTTATGTCAGTGCATCCCGCTTGCATATTTGCTTGGATATTTGCTTGGATATTTGCTTGGATATTTCTGTCTTTAACCTTTATAATATTGTGGCACAAACGCACTCTTCTGCATCTGAGTTTGGTCAACATCCCTGGGAGAATCACCTGGGCCAGAGCTGCAAAACATGGCCCTTAAAAGCAGCCAAGCTGCTATCCATGAATGCAGCTCAGCTTCCCCCACTTTGACTAGACATACTTGCTTTGGGAGGATTAAATGATCTCAGAAAAGCAGCTCTGAGCAGAGGAGGAAAGAAGTGGATGCTGTACCCTTTTCCTAGTATTCCGGTTTTCAAAACCCCCAAACGTCTGTGACATTTTTGCTCTATATTGTTTGAGAATAAATAACTATATTCAGTTAACTGGAATTAGTTATAGTTAAAAAAAAAATTGCAGCAATCACATGTGGTCGGTTTAACTTAAAATTAACTTGTATGAATACTAGCAGGACAATCACAGTCTAGGAACCTGAGCAGTACTTCCTCTACAGCGGTCACTGAAACCTCTGACCCCACGGTTACTTCCAGTTCTTCCACCAGTGATGATCACATCGGGCGTACCACCACAAATGTACACATGATCCGGACGACAACCACTGTCTCCAATCTTTACTCGTCTTCTGTAAAGGATTCGGAATATTGCACTGTGCTCCAAAGACCCGTACAGAACACTGCAATAACAGCTTAGTGATTCCAAGAAGGATGAGGTCAAGACACCTTTTCTGGGAAATAGTTTTCATCAGTTCTAGACTAGATTTCACACCGTGAAATCGTGTTACTTTCTAAAGTGTACTCCTTACATCCTCTTTTTGACAGAAGTGTGAATATCACACCAGAATTGCCACATATAGAAACTAACTATAAAGAGTAATAAGTTATAAGTCACTTGACCTTTGACCTGCGGCTGAATAAGTTGGTGACAGACGTGTGGCTACTCCCCACTCAGGGTTAGCTTTTGAAATGCCGATAGGGCCAGATGCCATTTGCTGTGGATATTCCGTTGCTCTTGCCCGAGCTTGCAATTACCCTGAATGAATACCTGTAACTGCTTGGAGGTTGAGGATTTTTGCAAAAGGTGAGCCTGGACCAAATGCCTCTTGAGCTGCTTTTCCCAACCAGCTTTGCCCAACTGAAGAGACCCTACTTCTCTCAGAGAAGCACATATCCTCTTGAATTGGAACACATTTTGATATACAACTTTTTCTTTTTGTTTTCCCATGTCTTGTGGAATTATACTAGAGTTTACACCACCTGCGCGGAATCACTTGAAGCTTATTTACATATTAAACCCACCACCGTTTTCTTTTTTTCGTAGCTGGAAGCTTCGGTGAGAGGTTAAACGTGGAGGGAAAGTTAAGAGATTCACGCCCGGAGCGACAACAGACAGGCGTGCGGTGAAGACACACTGCATCAGAGCAGACAGAGATACCCGGGTTACTGTGGCGGAGGTGGTGCTGACGTGTGGGGCCCCCACTAGATTAGCTGTGCCTCCGGCATCCACCCACCTCCACCTCTCCAAATCAGATCAGTGCATCTCCGCCCGCGACGGATAAACAGCCTCTCTCCTCTTCATCCCTCTCTGGGCCTATTGATTTAAGTGCGTTTGACCCGCTGGATGATCCAATACCGGATGATGCAGCCAGACACATTTTCAAAGAAGCAGAGGACTGGTGTGTGTGTGTGTTTGTGTGTAATGTGAAGTGGGTAATGGGAGTAATTGAGAATTATAGGGATCGGTAGAGGCAGGTTCCCATTGATTACGGCAGGTTATAAACAGACATTGATTACGGCAGGTTATAAACGGAGAGACAGTTCAATAGAAAGATCTGTGGAGATTCTAACCATCTGAAGGGGCAGAGTGAACACTGACGAGGAGCAAAGGACTGTTGGACAGTAATTACTAGAAATTTCTATTGAGATAATTGGATTGTTATGGTTAAGTTATATGTCTGAATGTGAAGTAGAGTATGCATATCAGGGGAAATGCTGAGATGTTGCATCAATTTGTGGACCAAATAATTATATATAGGGCTAGGGTAACGTTCTTAGTTTCCTTACATTCATAGCTCTATTTATAGATTTTTTTTCTAGACATTTGAGCCAACTTTACCCTCACCTTTCTGTCGCTCCCACTTCTCCCCTACCGCACCAAGTCAGCCTTGAGCCTTATAACCCTGTGAGGAGTAGTGACAGGAAGTGGCCTGGACGGGGAGACAGGCTGGCGTGGCGACGGTGTTGGGAGTGATAAGGTTTCTACATCCCTGTGGACTGGAAAGCCAACTAGCTAACAGGGACGGACCGCTATTCCAGAGAGCGCTTATCTTTCCCTGTCAGGGCCTACGGTCATGTTGACTCCTCCGGTTGTCTGTCGTTCTGCCTGTCAAGTCTTCCATTACACTCTCTAACTCTTCCTGCACCTCCTCCAACAACCAATACTATGCTCTCTATCCTTCCCTCTAGTCTCCTCTCGGTCTACTCACATCCTGTCTTTCCACCTGGGCTAAAAGAGAGGTGGAGTGCATCGGGCCTTCGCTGGTGATCAGCAGAGCCGTCACCTGGTGCTATCTCATTCTTACTGGCTGACACGTCAACTTGCCCCCCCCCCATTCAGCGTCCTTTCGTCTCCCCACCTCCCGTTACCAGGGTGCATCTCCATCCCTGTCCCACTCGAGCTCTGAAGCTCCTTGTTTGTGCCTTTGTCACTAACCGACTGGAACACCCTCCTCCCCGACCTACAAATCCGACGAATACTTCCATTGTTCACGAGCTCCTCTGCCAGAATCCTCAACCCCACCAGATCAGTGAACACATCACACCGCTCCTCAAACATCTACACCTCGCTCCGGGGCAATGCCATATTGAATGTCAGACACCTGTCCCGACCTGCAAAGCCATTCACACTTAAGTCACCACTTAACTCTGACCTCCTATTTGACCACCTCCTGCTCTCCCCGCTCCTCCTTGATGTGCCCCTCACGCTCCTCCTGCAGGTTTTGGGGGTTTTCGAATCTCTATTGATTGTTGACTGGATGTCACAATTTTTTACAGTGCACTTAATTATTTTGAAGGCTACTGAATAAATGTAATTGACAGCAGGGACATCCCTGTTTTCTTTTGTTCATGATTTTGAAAAGCGAAAGAGAGAAGGAGAGCGAGACAGTGAACGACAAAAAGTGACAGTCAAGATGTCGCAGTTGGAAATGTCAGGTAGCGTGTGGGAGTAGGCAAATTCAGGTGCCGGTTTAGACCGTTTCTAGAGAATAATAAGAATTCCCACTTGCCCTGCCATTCTACAACCTCTCAGTTCCATCAATTTGTATCAGAAAGAGCCAGTCCTCTTACACCTACCTTGTTGTGACATCTATTCTAGGAATGGTGGCTGTTTTGTTTTGTGTGTGTTTTTCGGTGGTTGTGTGTGTAAGGTCATTCATGTACAGTGTGTGTGTGTGTGTGTGTGCGGAGGGTTGACAATAGCACATAGTCACCCAGATCCCTCCTGATGACAGAACTACAGGGGAGACAGCCAACCAGGGGGTGCCTGGGAGGTGTTAGTGGGGAGACATACAACATTGAAAACAAAAAGTATATTAATGCTGGAACAGCTTTAGATAGAGTACACACCTCAGGGGTTGCGCTTTGAGGTTTCAACGGACGGCATCGATTTGAAACCCGAGAGTTTAAGACTGTTATTTTGCAGAATGCTGTGAGAATTAGAAAGACGAATCGCTCGCCTGGGACCATTATGGAAGATAACATGAAGTGCGGTTTTCGGACCCGGATTCAGCCCAGTCTTGTCTCCAAATGTACTTTTCAAGGTTAACCGGCCCTGGGTTTCTTTGAGTGCAGATGTGGTGTTTCAGAAACATCGAGGGAAGAAAATGGGAGCAGTTGAAGTAAGGTGTCTCTCACTGTCAAAGCTAGCATCCTGTTTCTGAAAATGAGGTGAATGTAACCGGTCAGAGAGCCTGAGCTAAACCATGCTCTCTCTCTCTCTGCGGAGAACATTACATTGTCTCTGTCTGCGTTCACTTATTCAGCGCTCATTAAATATAAAAAACCAACACGTGTGCTGTTAGGGGGATTTCATTTCTCTGCGAAAGCACTGGTTTTCACAGGAAAGGTAGCGATGTGAAAAATCGATCTTTGCAGAAGACAAGCCTAAAACACTAAAACTGTGTTTTTGCGAAATACCACCTGCTGAAAGATGAATATATAGAGTTCATTCAGTGGTTCAGGGTTATTCATCATTTAACTCACAGATTATAAATAGTGCCAAAAAAGGCTTTGTGGTTTCATCCTGCGGTCTGGAATATACTACAACCCCTATTCCCCAAAAGTTGGGACAGTATGGAAAATGCTAATAAAAACAAATAGCAGAGCAGTGATTTGTAAATGTACTTTGACCCGTACTTAAACAAAAAAACGATAAAGCTGTTTTTCCTAATCAACTATCAAATGCATAGTTTTTTTTAAGGTAAACATTTATTTTGAAAATGATGCATGCAACATGATCCAAACAAATTTGCGACAGGGCAAATGTAGGACTAATAGAAATGTGACACGTTGAACTAAGAAGGTGAAGTGAAAAAGGAGAGGCAATCATGTAACCATGGTTTAAAAGAGAAATCGGGAGGGATTTTTGGTTAATCGTAGGAATTTCACCAAAAAACACTTCTGACGGGTACACTTTGTAAAACCTGGTCATCGGGTGCTAGCAAGGCCTGCCTGCAGTCCTGACCTGTCTCCAATTGAGAACGTGTGGCGATTTGAAGCACAAATAAGGCAATGATGGCCCAGTGGCGCAGCTGAAGAAATGCAGGGTCGTTTCTAAACTTAACCAACTGTTGTCTTCAGTGTCCAAATGCTTAATGAGTGTTATTAAAATAAAGGGTAATTTTTTTGCAATAAACACACAAATAAATTCAATTCACACAGTGAACATGTATTAATAATGTGTTTTCAATATAGTACAGGGTGAATTGACCATTGTTGTTAGTTTCTTTTGCATTTTCTATCCTGTCTCAAATTCTTCGGCATAGGGGATGTATATTTACCAGCCTTTGTGTGTAACATAGAAAATACTGTTAACACTGCATACATGGATTAAAGAAGAGAGAGAGGGAGAGAGAGAAAGAGAGAGATCGGGAGAGAGAGAGGGTGAAGGAGAGGTAAAACGGAGGGCGCATTTAAGCGCCAGCGTGTGTTTGCTCTCCGGGCAAACCTACAAATAGATTCGCTGACATTCTGCTGTCTTTTATTAATTCATAAATGTCAGAAAGGATCACCGTGGTGCAAAATGACGACTGGTTTGGGGGATTTAAAAGTCATGGTCACAGGAGCAATTCAAAAGTCCCCAACTGTCGTGCCGCTCCATCGCCGTTTGTTCCTTCGCCTCTTTCGCTGCCCTCGCTCCCTCCTCCATCAGCAGGATTCGTTCACCCCCTCCTCTCCTCCGTTCCCCGTTGCTCCTGCCCACTGTTTCACACTACTGCCGATGCTCCATCATCTATACTTCATCAAGGCTGCTAGGAACAAAGCAGGCATTGCAAAGTGTTCATGGAAGCCAACGTGGGATTTCTGATGTAGAACCCCATTCAGGGTTTGCAAGTAATCACAACCCTCTCCTGTATTCATGGAGATGGCTGTTGTGTAGAAGCGCCGCTCATAGTTGTGTCTCCTTACGACTGAGAAAGATGAGGAAAAACAATGGAAAAGGGGGCTATCATGTGTTTGTGAGGATTCGTTGTCATGAAACTCAGGGTACAATCAGGATATTGGCTTGGGGCTACGCCTAAGGAAACAGAAGTCTACACCATAAGCCTTCATACTGACCAGTTTTTCCAAATATAAGGGCTCCATGCGACAATTTTCCACCAGAGATAATGCTTTTGCGTTTTGTATGACTGAGAGACCTTCAAATTGAAAAATGTACACAACTGAGGTGAAATACGTGTTGTAAAGGTATAGGAGATAGTATTTATGTGTGTTTGTGTGTCTGTGTGCATATGAGAGACGGGGAAAGAGTGAGAGTTTGGGTCTTTGGGTATTGTGACGGCTAGGGTCAATTCTACATTTAAAATGTGTATTTGTATATCTGTTTTGTTTGATTGTATTGTACTTTCAATATGTGTACTGGTTCTAACATTTACTGGTTGTAATGTGTTTTTTTCTGACCTAGCTGTCAAGGTTTCTGACCACTGAGGGTATGCAATTTTAATGAATAGGTTCCTTAACCAGTTCTGATTGTTGCCCATAACAACTAGACATTTCCATTATCTGATGGAGAGGTTCTCTAAAGAATTAAGGCTTCTTATCCAACTCTTTCTTCCTGAAGAAATATCACAGCAACTACTAAATTGATAAGCGCAGGAATGACAGTTGGGACTTGTAGGAAAAGTGCTGTCTGTTTATTCTAAACAGCGACAGAAATGAACGCTGTAGTGTTAAGTAGAAAAACTGTGTTTTCATTTTAGGTAGATGAATCACGTAGAGACTTACTTACATATTGAGGCTTTCAGAAGTTGAAGTTGTAAAACAATGCAACATTACTACTATTCAGTACGTGTATCAGCAATGTTGCACCTCATCTCGTCTTTTTCTGAGTTCATAACCGCAAAGCCGACAAGACTGAGGAGTCATAGTTACTTTATATTCTCTCAAAAACGTTATGGTTTCAGACATTTTCAGAGAATTGTCAGATACTCTGTACTTAATGGGAAGCCATTTTCACCATAGCTGTGTCAGGACAGAGAAGAGCTTTGACTGGTTTTTAGCTGGAGCTGCCCTACTGTATGGAGACGGACTGGATTTTGCCATAGGGCCAGACTGTAGGGAGGGGCCAGACCCGATATGACATGGGCCCGTGCTATAGGCTACTTCCCGTGTGAGCGCGACTCCTACTCCAATGTTGTAGAGCATGAACCTGCAGGGCCGAATCACAGCGCTGTTGTTTGCAGGGAATGACAGGTGCTGTCCGGGGTCGCCTCAAGGTTCTTTGCACTCAGGGCAAAGGGACAGCATGGAGGTGTCAACTGCCAATGGAGGTCTCACCGCAAACTGGCCTTCCCTTGGAGGAAGAGCCCTGCACTAATGTCAACATTTAGAAGATGTGTAGGTGTCAAACTAGATCGTCTAAAGCTTTCTTACCCATCTAGGAAAAAAATGACAGTAGAGAAAAACATTTATCACGCATTTCTACTTCTTACCACATACATCGCTACCGTTTTTTTTGGACAGGTGGCAGTAATAATGTTGTATATACTGAGTAGGCTTACAGCAGTAATGTGTGTAGTAACTTAATAGTAAACATTTAAATATCATGTACATGCAGGTTGTAAGAAATCAATTTACAATTTTTGTTTTTACACAATTATCGTTAAGGAAGATGAATGCAGTAATGTGGAAATACATGTTCAGGATTCACTGTATATGAAGTTCCCCAGTCTCTTGGTTTGCTAAACACCTCAGTAGAAATGCAGGTTGTGCCATTCATCTTGTCCAGTGTCCCATTAACCTGCTTTAATCAATTAATTACAATTCTTGTGTGTCACATTTGTGGTTAACCATCACATCACATTAATTAGGCCAATATTTATTGTCTCCCAGATGTCACCCGTGAACCACATGTGAATGATTTATCGCGGGCATTTGTTCTACATTATACATGTATGGAAACATAGGATCTCAGTTATACCTCCATTAATGAGGGGATGAATAATGATCAGCTGCTGGGCCCAAAGGCATTATTATAATCGGGATCAACATGGCGACAACATGCAATTCATGATTTATGAGCTTTTGGTTGCGGTGCACTGACTGTCCTAGCCTGTATATGATTGGATAGATAAAGGGCTTGTGTTTGTGCACGTGTGTGTGTGTGTTTGAGTGCACCGTCAACCTCATCTTTGGAGAGGTCAAACCTTTATTATCTACACTTTAACCGGATCTAGGAGCAAGACAGCGTTCTTATGCAATCTGGGAAGTAATGATTGAGATGAATTTGACACACCTTTTCCATAACGACGTTGGTCTGACTGAGCAGAGCATCTAGTTGAAGTCCGGCGAATGATAATATATGGGGTTTGCTTCACGCTGTCAGGGCCTGCCGTGACCAATATGGTGCCCTTGGCAAGATTTTAGCTGGGACCCCCCCTTGCCACGCAGGCAATTTCACTCAGCTCGTTTGGGCGCCCCCCCTTGGACGAAGCGCGCCCCTAGCATTTGCCTATTCCGCCCATGCCGCGGGCAGGCCCTGCACGCTGTGATGGCGCGGGGGTGAAAGCTGATTGGGACAGAGGGGGATTCAGACGGTGTGTGCGGGTGATTTGTGAGACACAACGACGTACAGGTCTTGGTCAGTCTGCCGAAGAGGGGATCGCCATCTCCTCTTAGTCTACTCAGAGAGGAACAAAATAAGTCATTTAGCCAGCAGACACTTTCTTTTTTTTCATGAGTGCGTGGGTGTTTATGGGAGAAACAGGAGGATGTTGTTGAGAGGCTAATTACATTACTCTTGCTGTATAATAATTTGAGCTAAGTAATTTGAGAGCAGATGCTTTTTGCTGCAACCGGTATGTGTGAATCAAAATCTGAGCTTTTATTGGCTTCGATGGTTATACAACCAACCTCCACTTCACCTAGGCCTATTTAAATCAGAGTTTTTATCAACACATTTACATAATGTTTAGCACTTATTATGGTATTCAATGACTACCATTGTAAGTGCTAAATGGTGATTCTCAGAAAAGTCAGCGGTGGTTAGGATGAGAAAACTTGACCTTCTTTCTGTCTGTGTCCTCTTGTTTGGTCAATAAAATGTATGCAGAGGGCCAAGCGTCACCGTTACTTATGAATTCGACAAGAGCTCATTGTTACCGCAATTAAATCTTAAAATGGGGTTAGGAGGACATCAGCACTTGGTAGCACTGAGCTTTAAGGAATAACATCATTGAATGGGAACCAACCACACTATGAATAATGAAGCATGAAAAACCTTTTCCTGAAAAGTCAAAAGAGATACAACGAGACAGACTGAGAAATGAAGTGACATGGAAAAACACCACATCAACCACGGGCTTAGTATCAAGTCCATTTTTTGACTTTCTTTTCTATTGCCTGCTGGTCATGAGCAGTCAGTTCAAGGTCAGCGCTGGTTGTAGGTGTGCTAATGGACGGGCTGAGTCCTCACTGAGAAGGCAATGGTTGGTCGAGTTCGCATGAGAGGAGGATGATTGGATAATGTTTCGGTTGGTTGGTTTCTCGCTCCAAGGATTCTGAATGGATTTCGATGAAGTCTGGTCACTTACACCTGGGACTTATTGGAAACGGTGTTAAGTCAATCTTTCACAATCAGATGCTAGCCATCAATCTCTCATAATCACACACATTTAATTTCAACTCTGTTTATTGGATTCTGTACTCTCTACTCGCAAGCATGTTTCTCCATGGACGCATTGTGACAATTCCAGGATATGTTCCTGGTCTTTCTCACAGGACCATCTGGTCTGAACCCGTGCAGAACCATTGACAATCTGGTCTCTGCTGTATGCACAGAGCAGTGGATATGTGTCCTGCTTGAGGCTCAGACTCTACGACATGCTCCATGACCACTCCAACCTGGAGGGCGGCCGAATGGTATAGATGCCTGGTGTCTTCATCGTAGTCCTGCTTTCAACAAAATGAATCAACCCCTGCTTTTGCAAAGATGGGAAACCCATATTGGTCTAAAGGGTTATTATACCCCCGTTTTGAATGCCCCCATGCAAAGACAATGTCTCCCACAAAGCCGCTGTCCTGGGAAACTAGGATCTGCTGTTGGATCTGGAAGTGAACTTTGATGGTTGACCAGTCACCTGAAAAAAACCAGCAGTGTGACAGTTTTTAGCAATTGCTAAGACACTTTTAATGTTCCCAGTAAATATCCATAAAAACATATTGAGCACACGTCGTTGATTTCAATGAATATTATAATAAAGTTTTATCATATTACAACGCATACAAAGATAAGACTCAGTTGAATACAATCATCTGTTGCATGTATCTGATTTTGAATAATGTTTTTGAGTGCATTTTGTTAACTGCTTTTAAAATGTGAATTTTGCATGGCCAAAAGTGCTCAAGCAATCAAGAACAACTGTAAATTAATTTCAGTTGCAGTAGTGTTAAATGGAGCTGCTAATGTCTTGTGGAAATAGTCCTCCGTTACTATCCTTTCTAAAAGGGCTTGTAAAATCCTTATCAATGTGAATAATACTTTGTTGTCACATGTGAGGTTTGTCACGGCTGTGCCTTTTGTTAACGTCACTGTCTGCTGTCACGTGAGGTTTGTCACGGCTGTGCCTTTTGTTAACGTCACTGTCTGCTGTCACGTGAGATGTAGGGTAGGGGAACTCATGGGATGGCAGGGTTCCGAGTCCGAAGACCCCTACTGTCACCCACTGGCAAAATGGGTCCCTGGGTGTCCCCACCGAGGCCCCGTGGCCACCCCGGGACCCGGCTTAACAGTAACCACGGCATCGGCGGCAACGCCAACGGGGCGGCACAGAGTTCCGCCTGGACCATGTCGTCAGACACTTCACGTAGCCTGCCCCGCCAGATGGACTGGAGGGTTAGTCGCCTCGCCATCCGCCGTGGCCCTGCCTTTGTTCCACTTTGTTCCCTGTTCCTTAGCCGGATGCCGCCCCAAGTAACTTTTTGGGGGATTTTCCTCTGCGCCTGTGTCTTGCATCCTGACCGTCCGTGACATCACATCTATACTGAACTAGCTTTTTAAGATTAGTACGAACTGCTTGCATGTAAAACCCAGCTCTGCTGATCCTGTATCTGGGGTAGATAGATGGAGACCGCAACAGGTCTTACATCCAGGGTACATCCGGCTAATAATGGCTAAACTGGAAGGAAACTTGTTGAACTGACAGGGAGAAAATGGATGCTGCAGACTGGACTCGTCAGTGTAACATGTTTGGCGTGCATGCCTTTTCTCTCTACACACTTAAACCTTTTCTTCTTGACACCGTTTTCTCTTGGGAACGTGAATGAAGACACACGAACATGTCGGCCTCGATAAAATAAAGGGAATTTGTGCCATGATGCACGGGATGATTTGCGCTGGGTGGAGAGTTCATTCAGTAAAACGTTTCCATTGGTGAGCAAAACCATTTTGCATGCAGTACCAGCGAATGGGCAAGAGTCTGAACTTTTGACCGGTAGCGTATAGAGGTTCACGTTTTGATTGGGGTCCTTCAGAGCGTAAGCATTCCCAGGACCTTTAAGGCTAGGGAAGAGTATGAAGGTTGACAATTGCATTCTTGTTATTATCTGCCGATTCGTGACAGAGTCACAGACTCACTGATGACTCACGTGTTCACTGGGGCCTATGACTGAGTATAGTCTGCCTTGGGGTGTCAAGAGTTCCGGCAAGGCACTGGATCGACAAACCACCCTGTCTTTCCTTGGCGGGTTCCCCCCTCTCCTCTGGGATCCAATACTAATGGGGTGGGGGGGGGGTCATTGACTTACTCATGTTCTCCCATGCCATCCTTAAGAGGGGGCATAATGTCATGTCAGGCTTTTTGCCATACTTGATCTGAGCTGACGAGGTTGTTCTGTATGGCTTTGCACTCCATGGGGCTCATGTGATGGGAGAGAACTCCGTGGTTTATACTCAGTCTTGACTCAGAGTGCTCTGCGGTCGTTTGCTGTCATCTGTTTGGTGTTCTGGGTTATGCCTTGCGAAGACGGCTGAGGTGTTTCCTGCCGGGTTGACCCTGCCTGGGGTTGTCTTTGGGTTTCCCCTGACCCCTCAATCTGTCCCAAGCGCGTATCTACGTGGCAATAGCCTTTGTGCTAGGAGACTAGGGTCAGTCTGTTTTGTTTTATCTGCTATTTTTGCAGCATCAAAGGAAAGCTACCTGTAATTCATCTGGTGTTCTGTTGGATCTTAGAAGGACCGGAACCCTTGGATTACCTCAGGACAACATGTGACATCAAGCCACTATGCTTCAAATTCTTACTGATTGCTCTTTGGGGTATTAGGCTAAGGGCTATGTGTGGTATATGGATAGCGTGTTTGTGTGTTCTTATGTGATATGTGTGTGGTGTATTTGAGGTGTGTCAATGAATGCCAAACCTGGCTTCAAAACTGCCATAATGAGCCTACCGATTGCAGGGCTTTTTTCGAGTCTGTCGGATGTCTCCAGACCTCTCCAGGTGGCAATAACAATCAAACCTGACATCAACACTGCCGTAACAAGTCGATTGCATCCCTATTCATGTGATCTATAGACCTCAGCAGATGTCAAGAGCCTTTAAAATCTAATCTGGGGTTATAAGCTGTCATTCTTTTGTTTATGGTGCCAGTTCATTCCCTATCTCCTGTTCACCAATCACCTTCAAATTCCGCAAATTTTATTTAGAGCTTTATAAATGTATTATCGTGTGTGGTGTGTGGTGTGTGGTGTGTATTGTTTGTTCATTGTCAATGGATTGTGTGTAGTGTTTCTTTTTTGGTCATTGGAGCGAGTGTAGTGTGATTAGTGTTTGTGTAAGGTCATAGATTTATGCATGTGTTTGGTTTGTGCCGTGTTTGTGGTCAGATATGTACGTGCATTGTTTCTTTTTGGCCATTGATGTGTTTGTGTGGTGTGTTTGTGGTGTTTATATAAATATATATACATATATTTGTTATTCTTATCCAGGCTGTACTGTAAATTAATGTGTGAATGTGTGTGCTGCTACGTGTAGTGTATTTGTTGGTTGTGAGTGTGCGAGCGTGTGTGTCAGACGCTATAGATACACGTCTTCGCGGTTGCCAGTCCCCGGCTCTGCTGTGTGTTGAGCCTGTTAATGAAGTCCAGGACTGAGGATAAAGGGACTTTGTTTATGGAGATAACAACAGCTCAATCACATACCGACCCTGAATACCTAATTGGTATTATTAACTACACTTCGGACAGCCTGAGTAAGATGACTTTCACATGTCCAACCTGGGCTTGGTTACAATAGGTGACACTTCTTTAGTCAGCTGTATGAGGGACCCTTAATCAAATGACGTGCTTTTATCAGAAATACGACTAAAGACATATTTAGGATATGTCCTCTGTATACAGGTATAATGTTGCACCAAACCCATGGTGTGTTTTGTGTTTTTCTTTTTTGTTTGTTTGGTTAGCTGTCAGTACGGGGGGGAAATAAATGCCAACTGTTACTGTTGTAAATGTTTTTACATAAATCGTAGCTTATGTATATCCCTTCTGTGACAGTGTTCACAATGCTCCTGGCATTGTCTAATTTAACAAGACAGATTGTGTTTTGGACATTTTAGTCATTTGGCAGACGCTCTTATCCAGAGGTTTCAAGATAGCTCGGTGGAATAACCACACAACTCAGGAAGCAGCAGGCACCTTTTACTGAATGAGGTACCTTGCCTCAAATTAAAGTTAAAAGAGTGACGTTTTAAGATAATGGAAACAACCGCGGAGACAGCAATGACGGCCCGAACAAATGTTCCAAACAAAGATCTTCCGAAAGAGGTACATATACATCACAGAGATGCTGAAAACAAAAACGAAGAAAACTACAAACAAAAAAATGAAGGGCCTACTGACTCTGCACAACCTCGGACATATGAGACTTGCACTGGCTGTTACCCCGGATACTGGATCAATGAGCGGGGCGGATTTAGCGGTGATGTGAGGGACAGTTAGCATTTCAACCTATTAGCCTTTTGTTCCAAATCCAATGTACAGTGCTGAAACATAAAAAACATCAATGTCAAATGATCCTATATATGTACATTACATCGTTTTCGCCGTGTAACCTTCATCAGTGGCCTCCTACACACTTGTCATCTCAATTATAAAGCACTGACCTACAGCCAAATATGGTCAACAAGTAGATAAGTCCTACATTGCGGTCAAACCCATTAATATTACATTGCAAAAATAAAATGCTCAAATCAAGTAGCTGAGCCACTGGAACTGTTAGTTCATCCACTGTTGTCTAGCATACCTTGATGATGCACAGGTAAGTAAGAGAAGTTGGTAGGCAGTTGAAAATCCCATCTAAATTCCAGCCAATTATCAATCCAGAGCAGAATCCAGTGATATCCTCCCCTTAATGCACAAGATACGACGGGTTTCACATCTTGTTTGAGCTAGCCTTAGGCAGCTGCTTTATACATAGCTTAAGTGAAATGTCACTTCAGCATCTCACATTGGTGTGTAATGGCATTGTCCCTTTTAAAGAGCATTCAACCCAAGCTCTGGAATATTCTATTTCACTTGGCTGTGTGAAACAAACACACAAACAAACATACACACACTGACAGACACACACTCACACATACATACACTCCTGCCGTTTCATGCTGGCCTTTTTATTAACACCAGGTCTTTATTTCCACAGAAAGCAAAAAAAGCTGGCTTGGTGAGTCCCGTTCTGTGTGTGTGTTTGTGTGGTCATCCTTCCCCAGCGGGGCCTAATGGACCGGTAGTCTCCACAACAGCCTGGCCAATAAACCAATGGGATAAGACTACAGAGCAATGCAGCACACCCCACTCACACTTTTATAGCCAACCAGAGTGGAACACAGCACAACAGTATTTCCAGCCTTATGGCCGCTCCTGTTCTTAACTTGATCCACGAGCTGTGCATGTATACGACGGCCTTCAGTGTTGGTAAGACTGAGGGCTATATTTAATCAATACTGGCTTCTCCGGGATGGAGTGGGTATAGTATACAATGTTTCGCCCCGAAATTATGTGTTTGTTCCTAAGATCGATGGAACGATGTTAAGGGTTGTGTGGCAAACACAAACACGCTTCGTTGGGAGCAAGGACAGCCTAACATGCATTCATCTGTAAGGAACTAAAAGTCCACTGAGAAAGGGTTTTATGTGAGCGATGTTGAGAGAAAAGGAACCTTGCCAGACGATTCAGTAACATCCAATGTCCATTCATCCACATTTTGAATGGTTTTGATTTAGCACCTTAATAACAGGTCCTGGGTTGTGTGTTCCTACTGCCAGGAGAAAATAAAATGGCTCTACTACATATTCCACTACTGTTTTATTTTCTTCATTCATATTCAGGTTTTTAAAAAGATCTACTCAGCAGTGCCACAAGTACCCCGAGACACCAGCCGTTCAGTGGTGGTAAATTGGCCCAGATGCTTACGTGTTTGTGTGTACGTTTGTGTAAGCGAGATGGTGTCTGTGGTTGCTTCGGTTTATCACATCCAGGACGGTGGCAGCACAGAAGGGCTAAATGGGTCTGGGAACCAGGTTTCATATTGATGCTTTTGCGGCATTTGACTCCCTTCTGGTCAGAGTGGATGTAATGTCGAAACTCAAAGCCGTATCTCTTGCATCTCCGAATTGCCACATTGAGGAACATGAGAGCAGATACTATCCATTACCTTATGCCCTGTATATTGTGCATGTGATTATCCAGTCCCCAATAATCTACCATCAGAGCCCATTACATGGAAGTCGGCAAGACATTGAGGTGTTGCCAGTCTATATTTCCATGAATTCATTTCTCTGCAGAATCCCCAGTTAAGCTCCCTCAGAATTACTCATTGGAATGTATTGTCTAGTCTTCAGATACTAGTGGCCCACCCAAGTGAGCATACATAAGCACACTCACACAAACGGCAAGTATGAATGGTGAATGTTTGCACGCCAGCCAATAACGTGTCTCCAGAATGAACCTGGGTATTTAATAATAAATAACAGCACAGTGAAACAGAACACCCCTCCCTAAGAGAGGAATGGATTGTCAGTTAAAACAGCTGTTCTGCAAAAGAAGCAGCGAGAACGGAAAGGGGAGAGTGGGTAATCATTAGTCAACTAAAAACATCTCCTGGCCCTAGTTGATCTGTCCTTGTGTTTGTTTGTTTGTGTGTGTGAGCGCGCGCGTGTGTGTGTGTGTGTGAGAGAGATTGTGTGTGATTATATCTGTAGTGTAATCAGTCCAAGACAGAGAAACCCAGCCACATCCGCAGTCTTAATGTCCCTGAGATGCCACTCCGGCTGGTTAAGCACCAGCGTAAAGCTTCCATTTGTCTTCTCTATTTCGCTGCTTGCCCCGCTCCTCTCGCCTCCCTACCTCCCGCCCCCCCTCCCGCCTCTCTCCCGCCTCCCTCCCACCTCCATCACGCCTCCCTCCCACCTCCCTCTCTCATGATAAACTAATTAACTCGATATTGGCAGGGCCAGCGTGGAGAAAATAAGTAAATGGTCTCGACTGCTTCCTCACACAAAGCCCCAGCAAACGGGTCCACATTGGCAAGATGCAGGCCGAATGTGTGCTAAAATTCTGGCCCCATCCATCCTGCCAACAATGGGCTAATGTGCTTATGCTAATGGACTCCGCATTGGCCCTCAAGGCAATGGTTCAGTTAGGCTCAGTGTGGGGAGCCCGTATCTGGTGAAGGCAGCCCTCGTCTTCCCTAGAATGAAGCCTTTTTTCCCCGTGCAACATCCCCACAGTGGAACATTGAGGGACTAAAAAATTGCCTCCATGCTGGGTACCTATAATGGGGCAGAGTCTCTTTTGCTATTTAATAGGATTGTGCTGATACCACATGCATGACACTAAGCTCAATGTTTAAATTGTGTAATTATCGAGCCTTATAGGTAAACGGTATCATGTATAAATATTTAGAAGAGGGGCTGTCCCCTTTCTCAAATCGACTGAAATATGTACAAGTGGTCTTAAATAGGAACAACTGTCACATGACCACCCCATTCAAATGGACCCGCTCTTTCCAATGACACACGGTTCCCAAAAAGGGATCTCTTCTCAAAGTGAAGTGACCCTGTCTCAGTTCAATTGCAATCACCTTTTGTCTTCTTAAACACTGGTTGATTGGTTTACATGTGGAACTTTCAAGGAGATTTAAAATGGATGGTCACGTGTCAATTCACAAAAGAGAACTGTGTGCAACCCCCCCCCCCCCCTAAAATATTTCAATAAGCCTTGTCTCTAATTGGGTTAAGTATTGGGCTGGAGAAATGGAAAGTTCAGCTCTTTTTACTGACCAGCAGTTTGTAAAGAGCAAACTCAAACTCAAGACTTCTTCACATCTCATTTACCACAGGGGAATTATTTAGGTATGATTTGTGTAAAACTGTGCTTCAAACAATGTAAATATGTGATTGCTGGCACACAAATAAGAGTGTTCTTTGAGACAATTGAAACAGGATGGTGAACAGCTGTTGTCTGAATGCCTTCAGGCTACTTGACTGCAAAAAGTGTGATAAGCACAATATCATTTGTGTACTGCTGCAGCCCCAACAATTATTTGTTCTTGACTTTGAGTTTACTGTGCAAAGACTATATTAGGTTCTATTAAAGGGATGGTTTGACCTAGATGTATATTTTGGTGATCATTTGCTTACCCTGAGTTCACAAAGGGCCATGTGGTAACTTCTTGACCTCTGTTCCAGCCTGAAATGAACATTATTCGCATTGTCTAAATTCATTATTAGAGGCTGGTTCATTATCAGTCCTGATGTGGGGTTCCTGCAAGCAGCCGGTTAAACAAACAAATAAAATGACTGAGAAGTAGCAATCAATCAATCAAATGTATTTATAAAGCCCTTTTTACAACAGCAGTTGTCACAAAGTGCTTTTACAAAAGCACCCAGCCTAAAACCACAGTGAGCACGCAACAACAGGATTGAAGCACAGTGGCTAGGAAAAACTCCCTATGGGGGCCGGATTGTAGGAAGAAACCTAGAGAAGAACCAGGCTCAAAGGGGTGGCCATACCTCTTGTGTATAGCAGTGTGTATGCAGACTAGGTATTACTGGGAAAGCCAAGACAGGGAACAGGCCATAATGCTAGTTAAACCTCTGTTGTGATAACTGTGTTTGCACTGTAAAACAGAAACAACAAATGAACGAGACAGCGGAGAGAAAGTTTTAATCTTTCACGATGTTTTCCGAATATTGCCGTTCATTATCAGTGCAGGATCGTTACCGCTTCTCCTGTAAACTTATATTAAATAATGGGATCAGCTTGTCAGACCCATATACCTTAGCACCCTGTTAATGGTAGGACAGCCCAATTAAATGACAGACCAACATTTGGGTCTTTGCAAATTAATAAAGATAAGCTAACTGACCGCATCACTATAATAACTTAACATGTCCATTTGAAAGGTAGTTTACTTAATGGATTCACGTTATGTTATGCGGTGCAGCGACCTACTTTCTTTACAGCTGGTCAAATAAATAAGAAGCTGATAAATACAAACAATGTTTTTCAACTAAACATCACCACGATACAATCAGATTTTTTTCTTGTTCAGTTCAAGATTTGCAATAAATGTTTCCCTTTAAGGCAATGGGAGTCATGGTAGTTGGCTATTGTAAACGGGTGAGAGGATTACCGTAACACATGAAGACTCAAATGCGGGACAGGTATAAACAAATGAAGCCAACATTCTGAAAGGGTCTGCGTTTAATCAGGGGTAATTTCTCATGCAATTTCTCATACAGAATGGTAGATGTTGTCTCCCGGACCAACAACATTTTTACAAAATAGTTGAATATGTCTGCTCAGATCTTTAGAATGTTCTGGTCATACAGACAGGGGTAAAGTACAGGTGTTTGACTCCGCCATACTCTCAGATCTCACACAATCGACAACACGGCATGCAGGAATCTGGGAGTATGCGGTCGATGCATCATTTCAAAGCCTTCAAATCAAACACTGAAATCAGCATCAGTCGATCTGGCAGAACAGCGAAGCAACATCTCGATAATCCCCACAGCTGTTTGTGGTGGGGAGGGTGTATTCTAGGCTGGGGTTGTCCACTGGGGCCCTAAAGCCACCAGGCTGGGTTTGTCCACAGGGCCCTAAAGCCACCAGGCTAGGGCTGTCCACAGGGCCCTAAAGACACCAGGCTGGGGTTGTCCACTGGGGCCCTAAAGCCACCACTGGGCCCTAAAGCCACCAGGCTGGGGTTGTCCACAGGGCCCTAAAGCCACTAGGCTGGGGTTGTCCACAGGGCCCTAAAGCCACCAGGCTGGGGTTGTCCACAGGGCCCTAAAGCCACCAGGCTGGGGTTGTCCACAGGGCCCTAAAGCCACCAGGCTGGGGTTGTCCACAGGGCCCTAAAGCCACCAGGCTGGGGTTGTCCACAGGGCCCTAAAGCCACCAGGCTGGGGTTGTCCACAGGGTCCTAAAGCCACCAGGCTGGGGTTGTCCACAGGGCCCTTAAGCCACCAGGCTATATTTGTTTGCATCAAAGGCACGCAGCATCCCTGCCTGACATCACCTGGACGTTGACTGGATCTATATATATCTAAATGACCAAGCAGTAACCTATACAGCAGGGTTAATACAGCATGGCAAGTTAATGCATCAAATTTTACCTGTGGGCGCAATCTGCACACAAGGCCAATCCCAAATGCTTTGTAGTTGACCGACCGTACCAAATACACTGATCAGCCCATTGGCATGACAACGTTCCAGATAAAATGACGTTATGCAAACCAACCATTCTTTCTCCCTCTCCCAAATCCCCTTGGATTACCAGATACTACTCCAGAAGGCCCTTAATCGGCCAGAACATACACTTCAAACGTTCTGTCAAGGACAAGCTGGAACCATTGCATCAGAGGTCTGGCAAATAACTTGGCCTGCTTTTATAATGAAAATGATCTAGATTCCAGGAAGAGCTAGTTGAATATCTTATTTTTCAACATCCATAAGCGTGGTGAACAAAGTATATAAGGATCTAGGCTGGAAAGAATGAAATGTATTGATGACATTGGAAGGAATTAAGTGTAGTGAAATAAAGTGTAGTGAAATAAAATAGTTATTTCAATGAGAACATGTTACATGCTGTATTATTGTGGAGGAGATATTATAACTAGCACAATGTCTCCAAACAAATCTCCCCATTGTACAAAAATGTTTATCCAACAACAATAGAACTCGTCAATGAGGACTGCCAAGATGGATAACAGGTTTCAGCAAACCAATACAGAAATATGAAGAATTCACCCTGTCCATTCTGAATTGAGCTTTAAAAGTTAAGCTCAAGAAAACGGGAAACTACAAATTGAAACGGAACATCTGATCTCACTTCAATCCCAGTTACCAGGAAGTATCAACGGTTGACTCGTCTGTTGCACAGGTTCATTCTCATTTCTTTTAGATTCTTTCCTGACTCAACTTCACATGAAGAAAAAACAATGTGTTTTCTTTCCTAATTCCTTTCCTCAGAGCTTTATTCCTTCATAGACTTGTCTTTTTTTTTTTTATTGACAAATCACAAAAAATGATCTGCCAGTAAATAACATTTGTGTTTTGCATTCATCTGAGTAAGACTTTCCATAATACATATTTTAATAAATTGCTTACAAAGAAAACAAACAAAGAACATGCACAAAAGGGTTCTAAATAAGTATTTGTTATAGATTTTGTGTATCTAATTTGACATTTAGAAATTATTTGTAATTATAATATAATTTTGAATGTAATATAATCCCCCCTAGAATCCAATTGAGTAATATTATAGAGGGTTGTGTATAAAGTGCTTCACTCAGTTTCAGACACATCCCAACCCTAATCCCAATCCCAATCAATATGCGGTTCAGGTGTACAGCAGGTCGTTTCAAAAGGTGGATGCATTGCCCATTGATTTTTTGTGGGATATTTTAGCTGAAAAGAGATTGCCGATCATGTGGCCAAAGTTGATTCCCTTCATATACTGTTGTTATGTGGTGGATTGATCCATAGTCGTGGGAAGTAGAGGTGCTGTAGCCCCCCCCCCAACACCCTCTGACTAGATTCTGAATGACACTTCTTTGCTTTACGGCTACTAGAGCTTGGGCATAGTTGCTATGTCCTTTGGCGGGACACACCTCAATACTACAAATGGTCATATCCGTCCAATGCTCGGCCATCATTAGAACCCCCAACAAAAACATAGTTTAATTCATCCATTGTGGCTAACCAATAAATCATCATTTTGTTCTAAATTACATAGGGAATGCATGAGCCATTTAATTAAAGTATCATAGTGTGAGACAATTCCCTTCATACCTGTACGTTAAAGTTGAAGTTTGTAACTGTGTGTGTGGTGCGAAAACATAAATTACATTATTTTTCTTACCCAGCTAGAAAAATGCTAATACCACCCACATCTTTTGCTGTCAACTTGTTTGAACAGCTAGTCATACAACAGACCGTACTGACATTTGTGTTGTACAGTTAAAGGCTAACATGGCTTACTTACCTAACTTATTTTCATGGTTTGGGTATTTAACATTAGCAGTGTAAGTGTTAGTTAATCATCCAACCTTTCAAGAAAAGATTTCCATGCAGGTTCTAAACAAATAATAATTTATTCATTCAGTAACTTTTTGTCTACATCCATTGTTAATTAAGGAAAAGGCAGATTTGACTCAACTAGCAACCTATTGTGTTCTGCCAAAAAGTTTTCATCATTATTTCTTAATTATTTTTTGTTGTGAAGCCAAATCCAAACTGGCATGCCTTGATTGGTAAAAACCCACATTTGAGTTTGGCTTAATGCTATGTGGCAAATCTTTTAGACTTTTTTTTATATGAAGGGAAGCCAAATAATAACTGCTAATCAAACAGGACAGCCATTACACAAACTGAGCAATCTTAAGAATTTAGATACATCACGAAAATGGAGAGACAAAACAAATAGAAAAATATATATTTTGTTTGATTTGTCCAGATTTGGCTGCGGTGCTAGCATGATGTAGGTTAGCCCATGGTGGACTGATGTAGGTTAGCCCTTGGTGGACTGATGTAGGTTAGCCCATGGTGGACTGATGTAGGTTAGCCCATGGTAGACTGATGTAGGTTAGCCCATGGTGGACTGATGTGAGAATGGTGTGGGCACAGTCGCACACTCACATTCACACACTCCTCTCTTCAGTGCAAATGTAGACAAAAACAAATCACTTCTCTCCTGCCTGCCTGTCTGGGTTTAGAGGCTTGCTGCTCTGTAAATAATGAGAGGAGGAGCAGCAAATGGAGGGGGAGATATCTTCACAATGGCTTGACAGACAGGAGACATACTGCTAACCAGCAGCAGCACAAACAGCAGCAAAGACAGCAGCACAGACAGCCGCACAGACAGCAGCACAGACAGCAGCACAGACAGCAGCACAGCGACCACTGGAGAAAATGAAAGGAGATGCTGGGAGACGAGGCTGTGTCATTTAAATGAGTATTTAACAAATCATGTGGGTTTGGAAAATGTATCACGGGGTTTCCAAATGCTCGGTAAAGTGATTTTGACATCCAAAGTTCTTTTAGAAATGCATAAACCAGGAGAGTATTCCACAATGCAGTACACATATATAATGTGGACGGCGTTTAATACGGACAATAGCCAACGTTTCTCTTATCTTTCTTTTTTTACCACCGCTAGTACCTCTTCCTATAAGAAAGCCTAACGAAAATAAACCCCAGAGGAAAATGATACAACTCAACTCAAAAATGGATCTCTTGCTAAAACCCTTGACAGACACCACGCTTAATATTTCAGATTTCTTTTTCTCTGGAAGTCAGGAGGAAGAGAACGAGCGGTGAAAGCAATTTGTCTTAAAAGACCTGTCTGTGTGTTATTGGCATCTTTCTCCTTGCTCCTCCTCCTGCTCCCGTTTCATAAGGGAGACCACGGGCAGAAGACTAGGTGTCAGCACAATACCGTAAACAATAAAAAAAGCCACAGCCAGAGCGATAGAACATTTCGAGACTTGGAATAGCTTTGAGGGGAGAGAATATTTATTCACTTTAATGATCAAGCCCTCTATTGACTTTTTGGAAAATCCAATATTCAGGCCGCAAGCCAGTGAGAATTGTTCTCATCGCAACGCAATTTCAGAATGATCTCTAGGCCAATAAACATTTATAACCTGCACACAGGAAGAGGCACACGCATGCCCGCTCACACACACACACACACACACACACACCAGCTTTCACCTGTGTCATTGATCACTTCCATGCTCATTTTGCCAGTGTCACACTCTGCTGGCCCTAAAAAGGCCATAAGTGAACTAGATTAGTTTGGGGACAGATGTGGTGCTACGCCTTGTTTACCATTCTTTTAGGAGATCAGAGAGAACGAGAAAGTGAAAGTAGAATGAGGGAGGAGGAAGAAATCTTTCAGGATAGCCGTGATGTGAGATATGCTTTCAGGGCTTAGCAGGTAAAAACCATGTTTTTCTCTCGTTCTCGTTCTCTCTCTCTGTCACAGGTGCACAGGTGTGTGTATCTGGCCTTCAAGCTCTGTGTATGAGGGTAAATGCTCAGAACAGCAGTGTCTTACACGAGCCAGCTTATGTGGTTAACAGCGTAGAGAAACATGTATGTCTCTGCATTCGATTCTGGGCTCTGGGCAAGACCAGCAGTTAAAAGACGTAAAGCAAGCTGAGGCTAGAACTAGAAATAAAAATGGAAAGATACGTACAGACAACAGCTGTGGCAGTTTTTGAAGAGCCTTAAAGAAACGATGAGCAAAATGATAGTGGCTCCCCCTTTGCTCTGGGATGGGTGTAATCTCCATTGACAACTCCATGGTGCCGTCGAGGCTCAATGAAGGATTGGCAGCTAAACGAGTAGTGGGAAAAACAGAATGAATGAGGTGATCAGGATGAGTCTGGGTTTGTGTCAGGTTGAGACATAGTTGGGTTTGAATGTAATGGGGTTTTGGTTAGGATGAGCTGGGGTTTGGTTTAGGATGAGACATTCTAACCCATTGTAGATAGACACAAATAGTGGATGTGTAATAATCCCTAGGAAACCAAAATGGGATATTGGTTTTCACATATCACCAACCGTTTAACCCATAAGGTATTTTAGAATTGCTTCAAATAAGCTTTGTGTTTTTTTGCTTTTTTGCTTGATTTTTGATATCTTGGCAGGACAAGGTCTTGATTGTCAACATATTTTTTATAACTCTACCAATAAAATATGTTTGCTTATATTTAGCAAATAAGTCACCTTGTCCTGTAGATATTTAGTTTTTAAAACGCTGAGGTGGTGTAAGCTCACAAAAAGCCAATACCTTATTTGAGGTGGATCTAAAAATTTGAAGAAATGAATGGTGGAATGATGCAAGGTTTTATTATGACGAATATTTCAGGCAATGCCATTCAGGTGTGCAGCAGGTTATTTAGAGAGAACACTACACTGCTCTCTAACTCTCTCTCTGTAATAAGAGACCAGAATCAGTATAGACTAATATATCGTTCTCCAAGACCAATGACTTATTTTCCAGGCAGGACTTTTCAGCAGGAAATAGATGGCAGATTTGTGATCATGTAAGAACGCAGTGGGTTAGGATAAGACATCATTTGGGTTGTAAACCTGAGGAGGGCAGTGTGGAGTCATGGAGAAACAGCATTTTACCAGAGAAGAAAAAAGGTGACACCATCTTTCTAACACTGTGTGTGATCCATGGGTACGTCCCCACAAAATAAAACCTGAAATATTGTTCCACACATGTTTGTTTGCCTGGTTCCACACATTTGTTTCCAGCTCATGGGTTATTTTTAGGATGAAACGGATAATTGGGCATAGTTTTAGAATGATGTTAGGTATAAACATTAGGTTAATGAAGTTAAGGTCAGGGGTTTTTGTGCACACTTGTCAAAGATTGAACTCTTGTCAAATATTTTTGACACGTTTATAAACATACACATATCAGTGTTTTTTGAGTAGGACATGGCGCTGGAAGTGTTGGACTTCCACAGGGAAACATTACAGAAATTTATGAAAACCTATGCACTCACCATTGCAAATTACTGTGGATAAGGGTGTCTACTGGATGACTAAAATGTAGCTAATGCATCTGTGTGTGATATTAGAGTCTGCCTATGTGTACCTAATTGGCGTACTTGACAGTTTCTCAATAAGTGGTCAGTAACCCTTAGTATGGACGTTTTGGTAATGGAGAGATTTTGCTATGATGGACAGAAAATCAATAAGGTATGCGAGAGTTAATCTACGAAGCAGAACCTTATTTTAGCAAGGTAAAGAAGCCTACCCGAAATGCAACCAGACACAAATTGAGTCAAATTGAAACACTGATTATCCAAAACAAAGATGTTACAAATCCAAACGGCACTGATGATAGAACCTGGTACATGGAATGGCTGCCGCAGGCCACAGCTGTTGCATATTGTAGATTTACAGAGCACCAAACTACCCTCAAGTCAGACTCTAAGAGGAGTGGGGGCTGATGGGGGCCATGGAAACTGATCCAAGAGATGCTTTGCCTAATTCTTCTCAGGAATTAAATTGTTTGGTGCTGGTTTCTCTAGCAATTTAACCTGATATGTAATTTACGCTCGGTATGTCATTGTGCTTAGATATAAAACAGTCACACTTTATTCTATATACTGTTTTTCTTTATATATTTTTTTACTTTACTAATACTTTTTACTTAAACTACTGCGTAGATGACTCGTGCCACGTCATAAGAATTTCATTGCTAAGAACAACAATGTTATTTTGTTAATTTGACAATATTTTTTTTTAATTGTGGTTGTAATCAATACTGGCCAGATATCTGATCTAGCCTGTTACTCTGATTATCTCCATGTATCGTGCTTCCTGATGACAAAAGTACATCCATCAGTCATATTCTTATCCAATACCCTGCATACAATTCGACTGTGTAAAGGCCATCCAATCAGAAGGGTATTTACAACTGGAAGCACTATGGGTGAGGTGACCCTAGCTGTTTCCAAAGAATTGCTGAAACTAACAAAGTGCTATGAAAAGGCTACAGAGAATAACAGCTGGATAGCGTCTAATGTTTACAATACTTACCTATAGGAGGCAGAAAGCGTTGTAAACACACACAGCGAACACACAAACCAGTTGTCACGGATTCCAGTAAATGGTATGAAAAACAACACTCTCATTGCAGAATCTTAACTTTGTTGTTGGTTGTACTGAATTGCTTCGAGACTAGCCTGAATGGTGAGTCAGTATATGTATACACAAAAGCGACTGAAAGGAAATTTTAGCTTTTTTTTTGCTTTTCAACATAGAAAAGCCTAAGATGAAACCAGACAGCATATCTGGTTCAGATATAAATACTGTATGATAACTGCATTATGCTTTCAGCACTAAATCCCAAACAAGAATGTTGTCACAAACACACTGACACACACGCATACACACAATCCCTTGACGAACACACAGAAACACATCATTCAAAGCACACACAAACACACGCTTGTTTTACTATGCCTGAAAAGACCTTTCCGGAACAAAAATGTACTCCCATGAATTTTTTTTTTTTTCCAAATTAACCACAACACTTATCCCTGAACCCAAATCCAAAATCCTAACCTTTACTCCTCAACCAAACCACTTATCCCTAAACATAATTCTAACCCTAAACCTCAATATACCCCAAACCCCATGCCTTAAAAATCTATTTGTGAGGTCCAGAAAAATGTCCTAATTTCACCTGATTTGCCATGAGTTACTATACAAGTGCAAATGTCTGCCTATTCCAAAGGATTTCATGGTCTGTAGAAATGTAGATTGGCAGAAGTACCCCGGGGTTATGGAGGGTTTTTACAGTATGTGTGTTTAGGTGTGTCGACGTGTGTTCACACGCGTGTTTGTTTTGTTTACGCAAATCCTCGTGAGCGGTTTGTCACACCGACACACAAAACATCACACTGACCGGCCAGAACAGAGTCTTTGTGTGTGTGAGGTGTGTACGTGAGGGCCTTGTCATGCTTGCAAGTGTGTTCATCTGTGTGCGTGCATACTGAGTGAGTTAAACAGCAGCAAGGCGAGTCCATGGTTTAGTCCCAAGGACATGATTGGGGTTATCCTGTACAGCTGCTTCTGCCAGGCTAGTTTTGTGCCTCCCTTACTCAGCAGCCCTCTCCAATCTACTCAGGGGCTCAGGTCTCATCTGCACATTCAATAGAAAGGCCAAACAGTCACACAGAAGTCTGAGAGGCATCGCGACATACTAATTCAATGGACATATACCGGGGCCCAGAAAAAGAGGGCTTAGGAGAATGTTCAGTGAAGATGCTAAAGCAGATTCAATGGAGAATTCCCGCTAACAGGTCTGCCTATTCAACCTGAGAGTCGGGCAAGGGATTCATTCAAACCAGCCATAGCGGTGTCTTCTTATTCATCTCGCGTCCGCACACTTGAAAGAGTAACCCTGAGTGGCCTCACCCTGCTAGTAGTTGCGGGTTTTCATACAGTACCCAAGGCCAGACCGTGAATACAGGAAATGCAGGTCTGAGTGAACTGATTCCCAAATTTGGGGTCTGGCAAAAACTCAATGTAAATCAGTGGAAATTAAATGATCATTTTTGCAAAAAAAAAATCATGCATTTATAGGAGTGACATGGATTTTGAATGACATTAACATTGGGCTTACAGAGGTCTTTCAACTCCCACTGCTTTGCATAAGACAATGTTTAGGTCATTTACTTAACAAACCCAAATGAGAACATCGTACTTAGCAATACTGCTTAGTTTAAACCATATTGAAAGGGTTTAGCTCTGTAGTGAGTTAGAATTTAAAAAGTCATTTTGAATTTGGCTTAAATATGTAGTGAAGTCACAACAAATGAAAGAACATTGGCTAAATATTTTACTCAGTTCGAGGCGTTATTCTGTACACACCACCCTAACACCAACCCTATTTCTAACCTTAACCCCGACTGTAACTTTTAGATTAAACCTAAACAGTGAAAAGCCGACAGAACCAACATAGATATTCAACCGGTTTTCCCCACTGTAGTCAAAATCAAGGCCCAATCCATCTTCTTAGGGGAATGATCAGCTGGCAAGTAGCCTGAAAAAACTGGAAACCCAAGTCATCAGTGTCTCCATTACTTGCAGCATTAGGCAAAAAAATTACACAAGGGATCCTACATTGTTTACCAGACTGCAGAGCCACCGGGGTAGTCACAAATCTGGGGTTGGTGCTAGCGAAGTCTAAAACTGGCCAATATGGAGAGTACAAAGATGATTATTCACTTTGGCACCAATGACGTTAGGATAAAACAGTCAGGAATTACAAAGCAGAACATAGCATCAGTGTATGAATTAGCTAGAAAGATGTGTCACATTGAGTAATTGTCTCTGGCCCCCTCCAGGCTAAGGGTAGCGAACTCAATCGCTGGCTGAAAATGGAGTTCTGTCTGTCGCAGAAGGTAGCATTTGTAGATAACTGGCTCTGTGTTTTGGGACACCCCCAGAAATCAGGCCAAGCCTTAACACAGTCTTAATTTTTTTAGGAACATACACAGGAGCCTCACTCTTACAGCCTCTCCATGAGATAGGGTGCTTGTCAGGCAGCCGGCCTGATAGCATACTGGAGTTTGTTGATAGAATAGTTGGAGAGGTTAGCCTAGTTTTCCCTATGGAGACAGTGACTCGATCTATGCTGACAAAAGTTAAATAAGGTAGAGTTGACAATAGCAATATTAATAAGATAAAGCCTTAATTTCAGTCATAAATAAACATGTAATACCTTGCATCTCAAAATGGGTCTCCTTAATGTTAGATCAAAGGTCTGTTTTGGTGTTCCTCAAGGCTCAGTTTAGGGACCACTGCTTTTTTCATTATATTTGCTACCACTGGGTGCTCTCATCCGGAAACAAAATGTTAATTGTCAGTGTTATGCTGATGACACACAGTTGTATATTTCAGTAAACATGAAGAAGCCCCACAATGACCTACTTTGCAAGCATGTGTTTTTGACATAAATATGTAATTGACAGAGAGCGTTTTGCTAAAAGCCTGGTTCCTTTCTAGATTTTTTCCTAGGTTTGCTCTTCGGGAATTCCAACTGCAGATATGTGAAGGGCTGCATAAAAAATGTGATTGCTTGATAAAAAAAATTTGCACACAAACACATTTAAATGGGAGCAACAAAGTAGATTGCGCTTACAAGAACAACCTAACCCTAAACAACCTAACCCTAACCTGAACCCAACTTTTATCTTAAATTCAATCTAAACTCAAATTTAAACTCATTAAGCCAATAATAATTCGCACATAAGACAGTAATGCCTAACCCCATGTCTAACTTTGACTCTAAAGGTAACACGTTTCCCCAGTAGTTTACTTTTTGTGATTTAACTCCAGTCTGGGGACATCAAGTCCAAAACAAAGAAACGCATACACAAACGCGCACACACTGGGTTGGTTTTAATACTGATTTCTGAACAACCTCTTTTTATCTGCTCCAACTGTAAGGCTAGTTAATCCCTACGTGCTTGTCCACTCTCCACTTTGTAGTGCTGTGCCTTGTGCTCAAAAAGCAGCTGTATTAATTTTCCTACTGAAAAGGAAAGGTATAAACATTCCCCAAAGTCCCTCTGTCCGGCCTTTGTACTATGGTCTAATGGAAAAGCCCACAACTAGAAATGTTATTTCAAAGTGCATTGCGTAGACTCACAGCGGCAATGGAGAGTGCCTTGACATCGGACTTTGGGAGTAATTACTGCATATTCATATTCATTTGTATATGCACAACTGCCACCACATAGCTGATTATATGGATTAGGATAACGGTGTATATGAGTGACAGTAGAAATAATATGTTGAAAAAATTACTGCCAAGAGCTATACAGGCCCCAGGAGCATGATTCACTGTTTATTGGATTATGATGAAGGAGTTATTGAGTATCATTGAGGGTTATCGAGTACAAAGAATATAATTTCCCTTGTCCTATAAAAGGGCTCAGATCTATGAAAGTGCAGTTACTGTTAACTCCAAGGACCAGGCTACGAGGCAAATGTCTGTAATTATATAAATAATTAAAAGTATGGACTGCATACAAAATGTTTCTTTGAGCAATATGAACTGCAAAGGATTGACTTACTGATTGTTAACACTGGTATACCAGGAAGATCACACCAGTTTTCAGTCTGATGGACACGTTTGTCCACGTCCCATCAATGTTCATTTATTTGTGCAACTCTGATACTGTCCACTAGAGGCAACAGTGAATGCTGTCACAGTTATGTTGACTCACAGATGGCTGTGATGTCGTGGATGAGAAAGGGCTCCGAGGGTCATGCGTTAAATCCCAGTGTTGTTTGGTATGCTGACAGTCTATCATCACTGTTAGCAGATTTTATATTGATTACAGAGTTGACATGGCCACTGAATCAAGACGGAGTTAAGGCCTGTGACATGGACAGGCTGATTATACAGACCGTTGTGTATATAGCAAGAAAGATGAGACTCTGGTTTATTTGAGGCTGCTGGCTAAAGGGAAAAAGACATACATTTCTGTGGGGCTAATGGGCTATTTTTCACCTCTTCAGAGCATAACGGCGCCATCTGCTGCAGGGAGCAGCTCTCAGCGCCTCTGTTGTCTCACTGGAGACGAAGACGGCCAAACGGCAAAGCAGAGCACTGCCCCGAACAGCTGAGTGTGAAGCTGCGTGCATGGCTGTCAACGCACGTGCACATATCACGCGCACACGCAATCCAATCACAGAGACGTGCGTGGGCTGCACACCTACATATGCTGGTCCAAAAATGCGTGCGATCTAACTTAAGCACAGTGGACACCGAAAGTTGATTTTACAGTCCTCAATAGCAGGAGATGGTTTGTTTTTATTTCGGCTACACACGCGCGTATTAAGGCGCCGCAATGCTAGCTCAACGAGTGCCCAGCTCCTCTTGTTCGTCTCACGCCCGACATGGACCTCTGCCCTACCCGAACACGCGGCCCTCCAACCGTCCCAGAGGTCATTAACGTCGCAGCACTCAAACGCCTCACTCTTCGAGAGACCGAAATGTTGACGCTCAAGGCAATAGAAAGTTTCACCCAAGTTCACACAGAACACCCACGCAAACATGCGACGAGTTATCCAAATAACAATTCCATCTCCTGTTCAGCATTGAAAAGAGTCAAAATGATAAATGATACCACGCATTTAGTTAATGCGCCATAAAGAGGGACCATTTTACTAGCAGCCTCCCTTGATCTACAAGGAGCACCCAGCGTAATAACCCGATTGATATGTCATTTAAATCTTTGCAAGGCTTCTTCAGTGTCTGCAAGACGCATTGACCTGGAAAAACAGATACGAAATAATAAATGAAGGAATTATCTAAATAATAAATGATTAAACAAAGCAATACAGGAGGTGACTGAAGTAGTGATTGGATGGATGTTCATTGTCCTTTCAATAAACCCTTCTCACTGCAAGAACCATTCATTCGTTCTAATAATAATAACAATGATCGTAAAAAATAAATGTTGTAGTCACCTAGGCACCACTCATCCAAGGCAACTTACAGCTTCAATTATCGTTTGCTGTGATAATCTTTTAAGTTGCCCACTCAGTTATTAGGTCTAGCTACATTCCTGTTGCTGGCCAGATGTTCTAACACCTAGGCTACATACCACCTCACATTAAGAAATTCCAACACGGTCGTTTGCAGAAATCAAGCAACTTTGCCAGAATGTAGGCTTACCAGAATGACCGGATGAGTCCCAGAATGACAGGGACTTGGTGTAAAGTGACCATGGGAGTACACAGCACCAGGTCAGTTCCTTCATGCATATTTGTTTTCTAGTCATTAGCATAGAAAACATATTCAAACATTGCTCACTGATCCATGGAAATTATCTTTCCACTGGTATTACAGTTTGGTAGAGGAATACATGAAAAATAACAGTATGACTAGGAAAATACAACATACATTATATAAATCCATTCATACATTCTTTCTGCTTCTTCCCATTGGGTTACGTAAACAGACACCACTGCCAGGGAAACATATTGGTATCATTTTAATTTGTCCGCTCGCACGCCCACTAGAAAAATGTAATTGTATTTTATCTCCCTATGGCAATATCGCCAACATAAAAAAAAAATCAATAAATTAATGTCTCTGCTTTCAGTCATTTTGACCCAATCACATCGATAAAACGAGGGAAAAAAAGGAATTAACGTGCCAGTACCGAATTTTAAACAGCTTGCCATAAATTCCCATCACCATTACTCTGAGACATTAATCCTCGCTGTCTAGAACACAGAGCAGAATCAGTCTTCTGAGGGGCCATATATATTTTTAGGTTTTTACTTGACATTCTAATGTGCCATCTTGGACACGCACCAACACACTTTCACTGACTAATTAAATACATATATTTATATATGTGTAAAAAAATACTTTCAATTGTTTTACTGTATTCTAAAGGCCACCATGGAGTTCAACTTCAGTCTCCACACTGAGATCGGCCAGACCGGTGCCTAAATTGGGAAGGGTACCACGTTAACCGGCTCTCCACTTGCAGTGTTATTAAATCCAGGCAGGGTCACTCCGGGGGATCAGATGCCCTGTGTTGTGCAGCGCGCGGCGTGCCGTGCATTGATCCTTTGGCCTTAACCGTGCCAGAACAACATTAGTATGAGTCTTCACAGTCTCCCTGTGTAATAACTTCACAATGAAACACGCCCTCAGTTCTACAGCCCTGCAGAGACGTGGACTGTTCCTGAAACAATGAGTAGGCTTCAGTAGCCACAGGCATGTCTACACACACACACACACACACACCATCCATTATGTTCCTCTGCGGGCTATGGAGAGCTGACAGTGTGCTAGCTGTGTGGTACACAAAAAGGACACGTGAGCGATTCAGCTGCTGGCATGCTGCCACTTTCAGAAACCAGCCTTGTTCATTCCGCAGGTCTAACCTGAGTGAACTTTGACTCCTCCCTCTATTCATATCAAGGAGAAGAAGGCCACGACTCAGGAGTTATTGTGATGAAGCAGCAGTGTTACGGTGTCAGCTAGCTAGAAACACACACGCACACACAAAACACATTTTGAATGGGTTCGAATCAGCTTATTTCATGGGTCTAGCCAGTTTAGCCAAGGAACCCCAAGCGCATCACCTGATTTCGGTTGCTCCTATCACAATATCAGATTTAACACCGGTCTCTTTAACCGTCAGGTTAATCACTCTGTGTGTCTGTGTGCTAGTCTACTAGCATGTGGATACAAATCCACCTCCACCTGTTTGGAAATCAGTACTGCATAACTTGTTCATTGCCTATTGGGATTGTTATTAATAATATTAGGGTCCGGGTTAGTATCCCATACACCACCATATGATGTTTCTCCAGAGGGGGCAGAACCTAATGCCAAGACATTGTACATACATTGCTGTTCTCTAATAAATGGTTTAACCAAAACGTGGCGTTCTCTGCCTGAACTATTGAATATGACACACATTATGAATACATGCATTGTTGTTTGATGTTATTGATTTGCTAGAAAGGCCACGCACCTTTCTGCCAGGGAATTAATTTGCTTCTTATCAAGAGTCAAGGACGAAAGCCAATGCAAACTTTGGCCTTGGAAAACCATATTGTGTGCCATGGCGGCACCTCAAATCACTGCCTATTCCCTTAATAGTTTACTATTTAAACCAGGGGTTATAAGCTGGCACACTTAGGGTGAAAGGGTGTGTTTGGAATGCAGTCTACCACTTGCTATGCAATCCTCTTTTGTCAGTCACTGGATGTGAGCTGATAGAGTTGTCACTTCCTTTCCCCCAGAAGTCAGATCACTCCCAGCTCTCCTTATCGCTCTTCAGTAAGAGAAGAGAGATGGCAGCGCGTCACCAACCCAATAGAACCAGGATGTAGCTGTGAAGAGTCGGATCCACCACAATAGAACCAGGATGCAGCTGGGATGAGTCTGATCCACCACAATAGAACCCGGATGCAGCTGTGAAGAATGAGATCCACCACAATAGAACCAGGATGTAGCCTGGGAAGAGTCAGATCCACCACAATAGAACCAGGATGTAGCCTGGGAAGAGTCAGATCCACCACAATAGAAACAAGAAGTGATGCAGCTGTGACGAGTCAGATCCATCACAATAAAACCAGGATGCAGCTGTTAAGAGTTTGATCCAGCACAATAGAACCAGGATGCAGCTGTGATGAGTCTGATTCACTACAATAGAACCGAGATGTTGCTATGAAGAGTCTGATCTACCACAATAGAACCAGGATGCAGCTGTGATGAGTCTGATCCACTACAATAGAACCAGGATGCAGCTGTGATGAGTCTGATCCACTACAATAGAACCAGGATGCAGCTGTGATGAGTCTGATCCACTACAATAGAACCAGGATGCAGCTGTGATGAGTCTGATCAACCACAATAGAACCAAGATGTGATGCAGCTATGATGAGTCTGATCCACCACAAAAGTACTAAGATGGGCTGCTGCTACTATTCTGCTGGTATTCACACTATATAAAGAAACAATAGCGTCTCTGGATAGAAAACAGTCTATATGTTGAAATGTCTGTGTTCCCAATGTAACCTTATCTGTAAGCAGGTCAAACGGATCTGGAAATAACTAACCCTGACTGACAATAATAATTGGAAGTGACAATGAAAACCGTCGCAGAACATTCGAGAGTAACACATTGTTTTTCATTCATTACCTAGCCCTTCCAGGAAACGGTGATTAGGAAATCATGTCTCAGGGTTCTGTCTGGAATTACGGCTTGGTCTAAGGTGAATACAAAGCCAAGCCTGCCTATCCTTACTTCTCAAAGAACCTAGTGTCTTTCATCTCTCCTCATTTGAGGACATCAGGTACCATTTCTAATCCGTTGCAGAACAGAAGTCTGTATCCTTCTTATTGATCTGAGCACGCCTCAGTCTGACCTCGTCTGGACCTAATCATCATCCTTCAATACCCAATGTACGGCAAAGGCAGATAAGATTTTATGGCTCCTGTAGTCTCCCAACACTGTGCTCTTTACACACAAACTATTAAACCTAATGGTTCTTCAAAGAACCTTATATAAATGGATACAACAGTATTTTTAGCTGTTGATATTTAAATCTCTATGACAATACTTTTCTTTGAGGGCATAGTAATACCCTTAAATATGTGATGTCAGCCAACTCCTGGTTTACATGCCACTTTAGGACTGCAAGTGAAAACTGACTACATTCAGTCTAGTCTAGGGGCTACTTTTGTAATATCAAATCTCTAATTACATTACTGTAAAACCATACTGTTAATGTATCCCAATGTACTGTATAGAAGCTAGAAAACCACACAAACAAACAACAGTAAGAATATCTTACTCAGTTCAGTTGCTTATACTTTTTTTTATTTTACATCACAGCTTACTCTATGTTTTTCAGGATTGTTAACATACCAAAGCTGTCTCTATAAACAATATACATAATTTTGTTTGCCAGATGGAGGACCATGTACCCAAACCCATTAGCACCATTCACCTGTTTTCACACAAATCTCTGTTCCATTCACACTTCTGTTTCAAAACTATACACACACAACACTCTTTGCAAAAACACAGCCATTCAAAAACCAAACCAAAATCATTGCAATTCAAACACTCTCGACAAACAGTTGTCGAGGTGTAAAGCCTATTAAGCATAATTAGTCAACAAGCAATCAGGATGCTGGCATGAATAAAGAGAATGAGAGGAGGTTGATGACGGAGAAGACGACGAAGAGGAACAAGGATCTCTAATTACATAAGTGACACTGTACTTGATGGTGTTCTTGTATACGACAATAAAGGAAATTGGACTAAGGATACTGAGCTGGTGCATATATTCTCAAGACTAGCTAAACCCCTTGCCTTCACCTAGCGTCCCCCTTGCCTTCGCCTAGCGTCCCCCTTGCCTTCGCCTAGCGTCCCCCTTGCCTTCGCCTAGCGTCCCCCTTGCCTTCGCCTAGCGTCCCCCTTGCCTTCGCCTAGGGTCCCCCTTGCCTTCGCCTAGCGTTCCCCTTACCTTCGCCTAGCGTCCCCCTTACCTTCGCCTAGCGTCCCCCTTGCCTTCGCCTAGCGTCCCCCTTGCCTTCACCTTGCGTCCCCCTTGCCTTCACCTAGATAAACTTTGCCCCTGCCTCCAGAGTCTGCATTTGCGTGTTTTGTCTGACCGTTGAATTTTGTGTGACAAGACTGGGGTTTGGTCAGTATGATCAGAGCTGCAAGAAGTGTTTTAAAAAATTCCGGACATATTCAAAACATTTGCTACTTTATTGCTGTAATTGGCTGGCAGGCATTTGACAACATTACTGTTCACGTTGCTTTTTTTTAAACAAGATGGCTTTCACTTAATTTAAGTGTACAATTCCAATCCCTGTCTCCACTACTCCCCATCAACTTGGTTTGAGCCATAGTAATCAAAAGCTGTTTCAAATCGATGACACACTTGTGAGAAAATACTTTTGTTATACCAGGAAGACATTTTTTGAAATGATGAGATTTCTAAAATTCCACTGTGCGGCAGGAAGGCAAGTAAAAATAAAAGGTTTTGTCTCTGGAGCTAGCCGATTACAATCCCTATTCAGTGTCTCTTTGGTTTGTTAATAGGCAACTTATGTTTGGTTATCTGTGAACAATTCTTTACTAAAATAACCTGGTGGTTGTTCAGTGATCAGCTGTGTCAGCCTATCGTGAAGAACCCAAACACAGAAAATGTATTATACTGTATTAAAATTTGCCATAGTGGAATATTGACAGTGTAAGCAGTAGAAATCCCTCATACAACCGGAACACACTACCAGCAAAGTAACAGTGAAATAATCTCTGTGTGTAAGTCAGTAGCGATTTATCAACGTAACAGCCGTTAACAGAAATCCAATGCAGACAACAATCTTTCACTACAAGAGAAACAAGGTTATGGTAAGGTAATTTTAGCTAGGCTAGCTAATGAAAAATATGTCACAGAGCCTACAATGTTTTCCAGCTAAGGTGGTATATATGGTATATATGTCTTCTATGTGGCATGTTATCAAATTGTAAAGCTATACAATGTTCAAGTCCAAAAAGTTGCCAGTCACACCAAGTGTGTGTTACGATAAGCCTCTGTAGTGTAGGTGGGCAGCTCTTTTATAGTGGAGCAATACAGCTAGTATCAGAAGCAAGCTGATCCTCCTCATTCTACAAGGGCCATGAACTGCTTTCAAAGGTATTGTTTCCTACAAAGGCATGGGGAAATGTGTGCAGGAGTAGTCACTCCCAATTTTAAAGAGCCTTGTGAAGAATGTTCTTTTCTGCACAGATTGACATGGTTCAGAGTGAAGGTCACCAATACACCTCACAGACCTCTAAAAGAGTGTGTGATGTAGCCTCGTGTGGGGGAAGTGGTAAACAGAGAATGGCTAATACACATATAGGCGCTTGCAAAACTCACCAACACGAAGGCACGCCCGAGCAAGCATGCACGCACGCACGCACTCGGATAAAGCTTCTTGTCAAAGTAAGGACCGGACAAATGTTTCTATAAATAACAGGAACACACAAACACACTTTTCTTGCTCATTTCCTTGGTTCCCATCAGGAAATGGTATCTGTTACTCCCCAGGCATTCTCTTGGAAGAGCCAATTAATCCCCAATACACCACCCGGCTGGAAGTCCCCCACAATGTCCTCGCAAACTGCAATCCTTCTTCCGAACAGTATGTCTTTACAAATCAAAGTTCTTCTATACACCATGTCCCCACAAATCACAGTTCTTTGTTTGTCACCCTATTACCTTCTCTACAATATATATTTTTTTGTAAGAATAGAAGTATATGCACATATTTCACAGGCAGTGTGGTTTTATAGCACTTTTTAATAGACAATATGTATTCATCTTTTTTCTTTATCAGGACATATTTATTTAACTGTTAACCTTGTTTGCTAAGGTTTGGAGATTTAAACCTGAGAATATTGTTACAGAGTTTTGTTAATAGAGTCACCTCAGCCACTGCAAAAAAAACAGCCATTGACACACACACAGAAGCATGTCAACATTACAGTGAAGTAGAGGCACGGTAATGACATGTTTCTCCATGCATTATGTGCCACAGAGACGAACAAGCTCTTTGGATGTTCCTGTCAATAAACTGCTGGAGCAGAGAAAATTACATTATATAGCCAATTAGAGGAATGGAGATAACATGTGCAAGTATTGGATGTACTCTGTTAACCATTAATTGGCTAGCACTTTATCTGAACCCTACCATTTAAAATGGCTGCCTTTTCTCTGTCCTGACTGTAACTAAATGAGGACTAAATATAAAGCACTGCCAACAATATGGCTACATGAGAGCAATATGTTTAAAATAAATGTATGATTAATTATATTTAATGGGGTGAGCAAGAAACTGGACACATTGCATCTGAGTTTAAATTTAGCTGTTGTCATTGAAAGCATTTATCGTTTATTGTGTTTACAGGCACTTAATGTGCAGTAACTTCTACTTGCACATTAAATGACTCCTTCTGGGAGACAAAAACTTAATTGACGGGCTGATTGATGAACTGCTTTTTACTTTTCATGATGCCACAGTGGCTGATGAATGCGTGTTTCCAGCTTCAACAACTTCAAATATGCATAACTATTTGTCAAGAAATTTGCATTAAAACTAGTTTTTGTCTTTAAAAATATATTACTCATCTTGCAATTCTTCGATTTAGAATGATGATACTGTATTTGACCTGTATTTGTGTATCAACTGAATATTACTTGACCAACAAACCAAAAAATGGGTAACCATAATGATCTATATTAAAAAACATGAAACTACTAAAATGGTCCTGCTACCGTTATCTTCCAGGAAACACTGTCCAAAGACGGTTTCATCCCTAGAAAAGTGCACTGAGGCACCAACAACCGAATAAATGTTTGAATGGGAAGGATAAAAAAAGTCCCTGTTCATTTGACCCCAAGTACAGAGTCTGCTTCATCTGGGTAAACTCACCTACCAAGCCTCTCATCTCCCCACTCTCTTCTCACAGCGCCTGGTCTTTCTCCACTCTCTATGCGTTGGAGTCAGTGTCTGGGAATGCCTGATAAGCTCTGTGGCGACGAGAGAGGCGTAGCAAAGAAGGAACCGGCAGGTAAGCTCGATTCTTCTCCCACAGAGAGGACAGGGGATGCCAGATTGTCTTCATTCTCCTCTTCTCCATCTCGTATTTGCATCAGTATCAGTCTCATTCTCACCCTTTTCTACTCCATATGATTTTCTCTCTCCCCTTTCCTCTCTGCCATGTTCCCTCACTCCCTCGCTTTTTCCTTTTCCTTTGATCAGTGTTGTTCCCCATTAAGAAGCGCTGACGATATTTAGATGGACCCGTTTAGTATGAGGGACTTTTGATACGGGTCATTAGCCTCAAACGGAGCCAATAATTAAACAAAGATACCTCGTATTCATGCTCGTCTTAAACACCCAGACATTTTCAGAGTGGGAGTTGAAAACCTGGTAAAAATTCAGAAAGTAAGAACCAAAAAATTTATGAAATTCTCGTTTTTTCCACAAGGATTACATTTCAAGCTTTAAAAAGGTAGAACAGCTTGCTGGCGAGTGCCTGGGAATTCCCATGCGTGACGCAAATTGGGGAGATGTTGTTCCTGGACTCATCCCTCTCTAGCTACTCCTTGTGGGTCGAACAGAAGTCGTTAGGTAAGTGGGCTTGTCCTCACGAGTCGACTTGAGTGCCCTCGGGGTGGGATGAGCAATGTGGAAAACAACCTGAACACTTAATGTGCCAGCATAACTAGAATGTGTGAATAGTATGTCGACTCATTAAATCAATCCGCTCGCTCATTTAAATGAATGTTAGCAAAAAGACAGGAAAAATACATGGGAATTAGCAAGTTATTGCCATGGAAAAAAATGCATTACAGGAGTTCTTCAGCTTCATATCCCTCAATGCTCAGTTAATTGCGTGTTTGTCTGTCATGTCCTGGATGAGGGCCCCTAGCCATCTCTATGCTTTGGGGCTCCCATTCAGGGCATGGCACATGGAGAGGCCTCTAGCCATCTCCATGCCATTGTGGGCTCCCCAGTCAGAGCAGCTGCATTCAGTTTACTCTGATTGGGGAGCCTACTTAGGTTAGGTTTTCACCACACCCGGTGTGGTTTATTGTTTGTGAATGTCTCAACAGCTCACGGTTTGTCTTTGTTTAATCCTATGTCGAGTGGATACGCTAAATGTTCTTTGTAAGCTATTTAAGTTCTGTTTTGTTGTTTATCACAGCACCTTTACTTTTGACGTTTACAGTTCGTGTTAGTGTGTCTTTTTGTTCATTGGATTAAATCACCTTTTACTTTACAAAATGTCTGCATATGGTTCCGCCACACTACAACACCGTGACA
>JACXGK010002856.1:0-28070 GCA_016801125.1 Novumbra hubbsi
GCAGTCACCACACAGGCCATATGCACAAACGCAGTCACCACACAGGCCATATGCAGGCCATATCAAGAAGTGCATTCGCAAAATCCCCCAACAGTGCTATGATGAAACTGACTCTGATAAGGATCATTGCAGGAAAGAAAGATCTACAGTTACCTTTGCTGCAGAAAATAAGCTAATTAGAGTCACCAGCCTTAAATATCTGCAATTAATGGCACCTCAGTTTGCAGCCCAAATAAATGCTTCACAGATTCATATAACAGACACAACTCAACATCAATCACTGTCAGTATGTAATTAGTGGGGTTGCCCCCACTACTATAATCTAACATATGTATTTATTTATTATTATATCCACCCTAACTCCTCCTACAGTTCTTGCACTACGGAGACATGATAGGTATCAAAATGTGCGTTTCGTTTCAAATGCGTTGCTCTTCTTATCGCCGGTTACCTAGCAACTTACGTTAGTTGGCCATGCAAATGTCTACCGGATCTGAAGTTTGCAAGTAATGCTAGCTAGCGACAGTACTGTTTTTGTAGTGACAATGAAATGGGCTGACTATGACCAATGGACTTACTTCGTCAAAGGTAAGGCGGAAGTTATTTTGCAACTTTTTTGCCAGATATTCAATCTTGTATATGTGGGAGATAGATAGCTAACTAGCTAAAGTGATCCTAGCTAATCTACGTGATAGCTAACTATCTATCTAACTATCTATCTAATGGGACATTTCGTTTTGTTTGTACATTATCTGTGTTAACTTACTGCCAATACACAGCTGGACACTGGATACAGCTGGTGCGGCTGCAAGCCATATTCAATCATCATGGCTACCACAGCATTCTGCACCTATATGCCACCCCATCTGGTTTGTGCTTAGAGGGACTCAATTGTGTTTCATAAGAACAAGGACCCAAAACACACCTCTAGCCTGTGTAAAAACAAGGACCCAAAACACACCTCTAGCCTGTGTAAAAAAAAAGGACCCAAAACACACCTCTAGCCTGTGTAAAAACAAGGACCCAAAACACACCTCTAGCCTGAGTAGAAACAAGGACCCAAATCACACCTCTAGCCTGTGTAAAAACAAGGACCCAAAACACACCTCTAGCCTGTGTAAGGGCTTTTTGACCAGGTAGGGGAGTGATGAAGCGCTGCATCAGATGATGGAGCACTTCACCCACAATCACCCGACCTCAACCCAACTGACAAGGTTCAGGATGAGTTGGACTGCAGAGTGAAGGACAAGCAGCCAACAAGAGCTTGGCATAAAGAGGAACTCCATCAAGACTGTTGGAACAGAATTACAGGTGGTTACCTCATGAAACTGAGAGAATGCAAAGAGTGTGCAAAGCTGTCATCGAGGCCAAGAGTTGCTACTTTGAAGAATGTAAAATCTGGATGTCATTTGATTTGCTTTATAGGTTACAACTTGTTTCGGACGCACGCACGCATGCACGCACACACACCATGATTGATCATTCCAGAGGATGGGTCTGTCAGAAGGATGGGGAGGGTTTAACTATTCTAAGGCAACATTTTAAGAATAATAGTTCTTAATGTAAAATTGCAAAGAGTTTGGGGATCTCATCATCTACGGTACATAATTTCATTATAAGATTCAAAGAATCTGGAAAAATCTCTGTATGCAAAAGACAAGCCCAAAAACCAATATTGGATGGCTGTGATCTTCGGGCCCTAAGGCGGCACTGCATTTAAAACAGACCATTCTGTGGTGCAAATCACTGCATGGGCTCAGGAATACTTCCAAAAACCACTGCCCGTGAACACAGTACGTCGCAGCATCCACAGATGCAAGTTAAAACTCTACCATGCAAAAGAGAAACCACATATAAACAAGACCTAGAACTGCCGCCACCTTGAAAACTGTCCTGTGGTTTGACAAATCAAAATGTAAATTATTTTTGGTAATCATGGACGTCGCATCCCTTGGACTAGCGGAAAATGAACCCAGTTCAAAAGTCAGCTTCCGTGATGGTATGGGGGTGTATTAGTGCACATGGCATGGTTGACATGACATTCTGCAACAGCATGTCTCCAGAGTCCGGTTGCTAAAATGGCCTGCCTGCAGCCCAGACCTATCTCCCATTGAAAGCAGCCGCAATCCTATATCAAGCAAGAGTGGGAAAACATTTCACTTCCAAAACTACGGCATTTGGCTTACAGTTTACAGAGTGTTGTTAAAAGAAGAGGTGGTGATGCAACACAGTTTTAAACATGCCACGGTCCAAACATTTTTTGAAACATGTTGCCGGCATCAAATTTAAAATGTGCCAGTATTTTTCCCAAAACAATAAAAGTTCCCAGTTTCAACATTTGTTATGTTGTGTTTGTACTAGTTTCAAATAAATATATGCATTAAAGATTTGCACATCATTGCATTCTGTTTTCTATTTTTATTTCATGCAATGTCCTAACTTTTATGAGAAAATTGTGTTGTAGACAAAGATAAAACATAAATTGTCTGTCTGGCTATACATCTTAATCTTGCGCACATGTTATTAATACGACTCTGGGTCATAATTTGATATTACACAGAATTTTCTTTGTCCAAGCCAGCAAGAGGTGTCACCCAGCCCCAACTCTCCTATTCCCTACAATGTCATGTCCATTAGACACAAGATCTGCCGATGGCCACACAGAAAAAGCCACATGCAAATCCATGCGAATGCCTGTATTAAAATAAGAAAGAAAAAACATGTATCTATCATCTGTGGATGCAATGGCTTTTGAGTATTCCTAAGCAGTCCAGTTGAGATGAATGAAAGGGAGTGGTGCTGATGACAGTGGGTTTAGTAACACAATGTAGAAAGGATACAGCTCAGTTGTATAGCTGTAAGACAACTCTTTATATCATAAAACAATAAGGACATTTATTAACATTGCTTTTTTTATTGCACAATAACTTAGGGTACCAGAAAGTGACATAGGATATGTGTCTGGCCAACTGACAGAAAAGTTGGGTGGTTTTGGCTTGGTGTGTGGAGAGAAGATTTGTCATTAATATCTACAAGTGCCAGGCATGGCTGGGCCTTACTATCTACAAGTAATAAAAGGTGTTGCCGGGGTGATTATGCAATACATTCTGGGTCAACCAGTTCATGTTGCGTCGCTGACGGGTTTGCAAAGACAAGACTAAGTCAATAATTGATTAAAAGAAATGAATGAACGAGTATGCTGTGCCAAATATTCACCAATTCTTGTCAAACTTGCCATGTCATGTATGTGTCAGAAATAATGAGCTCACAACAAGGGTTTGTGTTTTGGTAAAAAGAAGAACACAAGAATACAAGACAAGTGTGCTTAGGCGTTAAGAAACTCGGCATTAAGCACCAACCATGCAATAAGGGTGTGGCTTTCATAAGGAAATTACATAGTCTAGGGCAGGGCAGGGCAAATATTTTGGCTCGGTGGCCACATCAGAATTTTCAAATGAAATGGAGGGCCACATTTGTTTTGTAATTTGTTAATCATAATTGATTTGGAGGCCAGAAAAGGGCATTCTGTGGGCCGGATGGGACAGCCTCGCGGGCCGCATTTGGCCCTCGGGCCGTAGTTTGCCCACCCCTGCCCTAGGCCAATTAACATATCAGAAAACCACATCATCCATGCATATTATTAACATGTGAGTCAGTAGCACACTGGCATGAGACTGGCAGTGGTTCCTTGTCCAAGGTAGTGCACTGGATAGGGATTTGGTTGCATTTTAGACACGGTTCACTCTATGTTTTCTAATTTCAAAGATGTGTAACTGTCCAGAACATTAAAAAACAAAATACAACCATAAAAAGCACCCTTTCCCAGTGTTCCAATGGCCGTCAAAGTTAAACCCCAGGGTAAGGACAATGGTCTGATGAATAAACATTTTATGTTTGGTAATCATGGACGCCACATCCCTCGGATTAGCGGAGAGGGACCATACAGCTTGTTAACAGCACGCAGTCCCAAAGTCACAATTCATGATGGCATGGGTGACTTTCACATCTGAACAATATATACAAGTTTTGAAACAACATATGCTGCCATCCAGACAACGTATTTGTCTGTCTGTTGTATTCAATCATAAATATCACCCTTTCGAAGTGTTCCAATAGCAATCAAAGACGAGCTCTTAAACGGCAGACAGATAAAACTCTGGGTGAGGACGTCAAGCACACAGATTAACTTGTCTGAGAAGGTTTCTAATAGTTTGCGCTGAATTTCATTGGTTGTGCAAAACCACAATTTCATCAGTTCATCAATCAGCTTCTTGATATTTAACAACTGTCAAGTGGATGGAATATCTCCGTAAAGGAGAAATATTCACCAACAGGGACGTGAACACATTTGGGCACAAAATGTGAGAAATAAGCTTTTTGTGCATATTGAACATTCTTAGGGTTATATGTTAGTGAATAGAAACACAATATTACAAAACACATTTTAACTTCACTAAAACACTAACACTTATGTAGTTCTGTTTATACTTGGAATGTAGCAGGTGCAAATTCTGACATTGAGGCAACAATTACAGATTGCACATAGGCAAGCTCCGTAACAACTATCAAAAGAGCAAACAAGCTGAAAACAAATTTGCAAGACAAAAATGGCTAAACAGTGTTGAGAATTTAAATGCCGCATTGATTAGATTGTAGCGAGGAGCCAGCATGTGTCTAATACACCTAAGATTTGTTATGATATTGCATTTCCTTCAGAATTGTTTCCTGACATAAGTTACATGATATTAACACATCTGGGATGGTGCCAACGAAGCACATGCAAAGAGAGCGGTTGATAGCTTCTTTTCCATGGTGCACCATTGGACTATTTTGAATCAATAAACAAGGTTCTGTAAATCGAGTTCATACCCAAAGTAGTTTAACTAAGATTACATTGGCTCATTGAGTTGCTCTGTGCATTATGGTATCAGTAGTTGTTTGAATACTATGTCATAAACTATGAATTTAAAGAGCAGAAATACTACAACCACATAGAAATTAGTAATTGTGTACAGGCACAGGGTTTTGGGGACCTACATTTTAGTCATCTGCAAGTGCAGCAGTCGGAATAACTTTGTGATGACTGCTTGCAGGCATTCTATTGTGGAACATTGCAAAAAATAAAAATATTTGGGCCACAATGAACTCCTGGGCTGGTGGCACTGGTTGAACCCTGGATGACAATTTAAAACGTGTGTGCATATAGGAGTGATTTCTCTGGAAAAATGTGTTGCAGTGGTGGAAATGTTTTTTGTTTAGTCTTGAAACATTTTACGTAGGTAAAATATAAGATCACATCATATGATGTTGACAGCCTAAAATATATATGAACCCACCAAAGAAATATCACAAAAATTGCTTTGTTTGATCCATACGATTTGGTAAGCTGTGTCTCAAAAGAAAGACACGGAAAGTTCTGGAATGGCCTAGTCAAAGCCTGGATCTTAATCCTATTGAGATTCTGTGGGGTGATTTGAAACAGGCTGTGCATGCAAGAAACCCCTCAAACATCACACAGCTGAACATTGGGGGAGTGGGAAAAGCCTTCTCACAGTCGATGTCAGAAACTGGAAGACTGTTGGGCACGAGTCATAGCCATCAGTCGATAAGCATTCAGGATTAGAGACACACAGTTTATTATACCAATTGAATTACCAATATACCAGAGCTAAAACCTCTGAATAATATTCCATATGCACAAAGAAACATATTTCTCTAAACATTTTGTAACAATCTTCTCTGCATCCCTGTTACCAACCTCATAACCATACCCCATGCCCCAATGCCCCATGCCCCATGCCCCATGCCCCATGCCAGATCAGAACCTACACATTGGTCACATGGAAGTAAAGCAGGCATACATTTCTGTGCATTTTTATAAAAACACAAAGTAGAGCCTCAACCTGGTCACAATATCTGTACCTTTTTGATGCAGACAGCCCTACAGACCATGCAGCAATTTGGCATGGATAGGGAATTTTATAGATACAACTATACAAACACACATATTAAAGTCTCTGCTGGTGCCAAACAAAGTTCTGACTATGAAACATTGTCTAAACCAATTCAGCCAACTGCAAGTTAGCTGGTTCGTAGAATAAATGCAACCTGAACAAACAATGGCTAATACAAGCTGGTATAATGTGGGCCAAAATCAGCATGTTTCTAAAGTGGTATATTTTAAATAAGACTGGGGGGAAAAAAACAAATCATGAATATATTACCTAGTTAGCTGTAAAGTAAAATCAAATATGTTTTGTATAAAATCCAGGAACTCTTGTGATAAAAAGTGTCAGTTGTATATTTAACATGGTTTTAGTAATGCCAGTTATAACTACATCAGACAAAGGTCTCAAATCAACGTTTTGCATTTAGCTTTCATTGACTTGTGAAAGCCCTGAATCTGGTCTATTGTTTTTGTCTGTTTTACAAGCATTCCAGAAGTCTTGCAATGTTGCATTCCTGTATTATAATAACAGATGATGTAATATCTATTATCGACCTCTAGGAAAAACTGACCAATAATTTGGTTCCCATCTTGACAAAATCATTGTGCACATGTGAAACAAACATGAATTCAAAGTGCTACCCACTACACTTTTATATCTTCATTACAAGCAGCCTTTCATAAGATTATACCAAATAATAAAATTTCAGGCTGAAGATATAAAAATATAGAACAATTGGAATGGATTAAAAGCCTGCTAAAACACTTAATGCACGTGTTACACACTATGATTTACAATAACTCAGATGCCATTTAGTCTACTGCATGAACATTCAACCAAGTATGTTGTTCTGTGTTTCTTCATGTTTGGATTTTGTTTATCCGACCAGCCGCGTTCTCCGGATGAAAGATTTTATTGAGCACATTTGACAAATATCACAGACAGGGTTTTCTTTGTCCACAGGTCAAGGACACCGGATCCAAATAAAAAGTTTCAGAGCACCTTTAAATGTGCATGGCAGCTGTGCAGATCATCATTCTGATGCCATAGAGATCAGTACCAAACCCTTAGGCATAAACAATGGGTGTGTTCCAGGTTGTCGTTACTTACAGCTGTGTAGTTCATGAGACTCATTACAGATTGAGGAATGACACGAAACCCTTAGGGCCGTCCTACATTAAGCGTGAGTTCCAGATTGGCTTTATAGGCAGCTCATCTCACAACAGAGTGAATAATATCCTGGGAGCAAGTGGAACAATAATCTTCTTAGATGCCCTGTCAATGGGGCTCAGATGAAGGCCACAGGGAACGCACCCACAAAGCCAGGCACAGTCCATCAGTGGATCGGTGTTGCGTGACAAGGCCAGAGAGAGAGAGAGAGAGAGAGAGAGAAAGGGACAGAGAGAGAGGGACAGAGAGAGAGAGAGAGACAGATAGTGGGTGACAGAGAGGCCAAACAAACAAATGAGACCTGCTTGGAGGGCGACATCTCGCTGCAAGGATTGCAAGCAAATTACACCCTATTCCCTCTCATCAAACACCCAGATTGTCAAATTGTCACACACAGCCACACACAACACATAGACAGAGAGGCCCACACATTGTGCGTTTCTGAGCCCGACTGAAGTGGAAGATCAGACCGACGTGGTGTCTCCATCAGTCCCTAGTCATTGTCCTTCAGAGAAGATGTCAGACATGCAAGTTCTACCGTCATCTAAACGTGTTTATAAAGCATCCATGAGTCGGAAGACAGCAGAAACACAGTAGGTTTAGGTCTTTAGATCATAATGATTAATGTTATGAAGACGAAACCTAGAGCTCCACTTCTACTCCTGAGATACATTCTGTGCACAGGGCGAATAGTATTCTGCGTTGAATTCATATTTGACAATCATTCTATTGCTAGAAGTAACTGGTTATTGTGCTTTTTCACAGGACACATGACCTGAATTTGTTCCAAATGCATTCAAAATACATTGTATTTAATCTGCTAGAAACAAATCACCAGGTCATTCTATACTAGGTCAGAATTATGCATTGAAAGAATACAAACACACATTAAATAGGTATGTCTCAAACCTTCTCAGTGATGACTTTATATTTCTATGGTCAGACCATGGTTGTAAAGATATTTGTATGACTTAAAACAAAAAATTCTAAACAGAATACCTATAAGTGAATAGACAAAATCAAAATAACATAACACCAATGGCACATTGGGTGCAGACTGAGTTATTCAGCAGATAGTCTTTGTCAACTCGTTTCCTATTAGGACAATGGACAATGACAAACCACCTATTCATATAATCATCAGCCAAGAGAGTAGACATTAAAATAACTCAACAAAACAATATGACTTAAACTCTAGTTACTTATCTTCTGTAAAAAGTAGTCAATGGTTAAACAGTCCCTGACATGGCCATCTGCAGCAGACTAGACCTACATTAACTAGAACTGTAATGGTACGCACTGACAGCTAGCCCATAATCAGAAATACATGATTCTGTGTTACACAGATAGTTCAATACGGACAATGTTTTCCACTAATTGCCCGGTTGACCAATCAGGTTAACTATGTAAAGGATCTGTTGTAAAAAGACCTGATGTGACTTAAAAGAAAGAATATCAGAATTGGGCTTCCTGTTTAAGAGACTTGGGTTAAAGTGGAATTCCCCCAGCAGGGCCTATGTCTATAAAGAAAAGGATTGTTGTATTTTTTCCTCGTAGCCCTTTGAAGCACTGTACTTTTTAAAAGGCACTTATTTCCCTGTATAGTGCCTTACATTTTACAATCTTGTTTCCAAACACGCTGTGTAAAATGTAAATAAAAACAAAATGCAATGATGTGCAAATCATTTAAACACTATATTCAAAAGAAAATAGTACGAGACAACATATAAATGTTGAAACTGGGACACATTATTGTTTCTTGAAAAACATATATGCTGACTTTGAATTGATGCCTGCAACAAGTTTAAAAAAGTTGGGACGGATAAACAAAAGTAATGCTAAAAACCTAAACCTAAACCTAGTGGAATACCACACAACTAATGAGGTCAATTGGCAACAGGTCAGTAACATGACATAACAAGATCATTCCAGAGAGGATGGGTCTGTCAGAAGTGAGAATGGGGAGGGGTTCACCACACTGAAAGGCTGGTCAGGGGTCATAAAGTTCAACCACTTCAGAATAAAGTTTCTTAATGTAAAATGGTTTGGGGATTGCATCATCTATGGTACATTATATAATTAAAAGATTAAGAGAATCTGGAGAAATCTCTAAATGCAAGGAGCAGGCCAAACCTCAATATTGGAGGGCCGTGACCTTTGGCCCCTCAGAGGGCACTGCATGAAAAACGGACACTATTCTGTAGTGGAAATCACTGCATGGGCTCAGGAACACTTCCCAAATGCAAGTCACACCTCTACCATGCAAAGAAGAAACCATGTATGAACCAGATCCAGAACTGCCGCCAGCTACTGTGGGCCAAGCATTTAAAATGTACTTGGGCAAATCAGAAAAAACTGTCCTGTGGTCTAATGAATCATGGACGCAGCGTCCTTCAGACTAAAGTGGAGAGGGACCATCAGACTTCTTATCAGCACATAGTTCAAAAGACAGCATCTGTGATGGTATGGTGGTGCATTAGTGAACGTGGCATGGGTGGCTTGCTGTGAAAACCCCATTAATGATGGACAATATAAACAATATATATATATAAAGTTTTTGAGCAATATATGCAGCCATCCAGATTGTCTTTTCCAGGGATTGCCTTGCTTACTAGAGCAAGACCATGCCAAACCCCATTCTGCACATTACAACAGCATGGCTCTGTAGAAAATTAGTCTGCGTGCTAAACTGGCCTGCCCGCAGTTCAGACCTGACAATCATGAAAAAACCTTTTGTGCATTATGTAACAAAACCACAACAAAGGAGAACCTGAACAGTCAAGCAGCTAAAATCCTATATCAAGCAAAAATGGGATTACATTTCACTGCAACATAGTGGTAAACATGCCTGTGTGCCAAGTTATTTCAAATATGTTGCTGGCATCAAATTCAAAATGTATGTTTACAAAAACAATAGCATTTCTCAGTTTAACATGTTGTCTTGCACTATATAGGAAACATAGTACCATTTGGGATTGCAGAAAGTGACGTGGTAATTATTTGGCAAATATTTCTGAAACCATTAGATGTTTTCAGTAAACAGATTGGAGGGCAAGAATACCTGTGGTGGAAATACTACTACACTATTTTAACGGTGTCTGGCGGTTTGACACCTAGAGTTTTAAGAAAAAAAGAATGAGAATACTAGCCTGGAATAACAGCAAATAACCCTCTCTAGTTTCAAAACGGACCAACCATCAAAGCAGTAGTGGATTTGACAAGGCCAAACAAATAAAGAAATCAAGAAGGTGTTCTAAAAACGTTCTAGTCCTTCTTGCCAATTTTCTGTGCGCCATAAATATTCCTCTCTCAGATCTCTCCCATATACCGTCTCCTCGGCCGTGTGCACTATGCTAGTTCTATTCCACAAATCCTCTAAATTTAGCACTCTCAAATCCACACACACACAACAGACTGGCCAGATCACCAAAAACCCCTCCAGACTAACTACAAGGTTGCTTTTATTAGCGGAGTTCTTTAAAACCCTCCTCACCTGGCATAGCTGCTGGAGAAGTTGGAGGGCAGGCTGGAGAGGCCTTGCATTCCGGAACCTACGTCGCCATAACTCCGGCTGTTCCAGGCCTCGTCCACGGTCCCCAGTGAAGGATACAAGCTAAACACGGGCGGCTTCCGCTCCTTCTGAAGAGAAGCTCCAGTGGTGGCGGAAGCAGCGACAGAGGGGGGATTGGTACTGCTGTTGACTCCAAAGTGGTAGCTCTGTCCTCCAGAGGTGCTCACCCCACAAATTGAGATGGGGCTGTTGCAGGGGAGCTCTGAGGAGGAGGGAGCGCAGACCCGGGTGCTGCTGCCCATATGGCAGGAGTAGCTATGTGAGGTTGAGTTCTTCTCCTGTTTGATCACCCCTGGAGTACACAGCTGGATGAACCCTGCGTCCTTCTCCATCTTCACCATGGGGAAGGTGGTGGTCGAGACGGTAGGGTTGTTGCCTGCCACGGGTGTGCTGGCGTTAGATTCACCCTGACGTGTTAGTTGACCGCTACCGTTCAATGTGGTGCTGTTGGAACCGCTTATAATACCACCCCCACTGTCGGTGGTAGTAGTTTGCTTGGAGCTGGGAATTCCACGATCCTGGCTCTCATCCCCCAGGAGAGAGCCATCGGCGAGGGAGTAGAGGAACTCATCGTCCCCTACGGTAAAGTCTGAGGGGGAGCCTGTTAGCTCAAAGTCCTGGAGGAGATCCATGGTGTTGTCATTGAACAGCTTCTGATCTTTTCCAATGTACCCTTCCGGGTCCAGATCCATAGGGTCCTGGTCCCGGTTAAAGTCTGTCTCTGTCCTTGTGGACATGGGGAAAAGGTTTGGGTCCGAGCCCCCGATCAGGGAATCCATGCTGAGTGAGGAGCGGTTGAGGTCTGCGATGCTAGCTTCCAGGCAGGAGAAGGTCTCCCCAAGGGTAAAGCGTCCTAACCCCAGGGAAGTATTGGTCTGCTGGGGTGGGAAAAGTAGATGCTGAGCCTGAGTTCTCTGGTCCTTGGTACTAACCTGAGATTGGATTAGATTAAAATAATTAATATCTAATGAAGAAGTGGTTTGTTAAATAATCACAGAAACTAAGACACAAAAACAACAATCAGCTGTATGGTTGTGGTTAGTTCCATTCCTGATAAAAACAAAGAATTCCAAGTTACTTTGAAAATGCACGTGAAGTAAAACTGTAAACATCAGTACCTTGGGGGCCTCTGTGTTGGGGGCCTCTGGGTCTTCAAGGTAGAGCACCCCAGATGCGGTGGCCGTTACGGAAGCAGAGGTGATGTCTTCACGAGAGGGAGGGTTACTAAGTCCTTTGGGCACGTCACCCGGTTGCATAAGTGGACTGGATGGAAGAAACACGGAGGTGGTGGTCGCAGAGGAAACAGACATGGCACTGTGGAGAGTGCTGGTGAAAAGGATTCCCTCAAATGGTTCTCTCTATATTCCAAGAACGAGCCGCTCAGATGGATGTCATCTCTGTGGTTACTCTTGCTTTTCTTCACTCATCCTTGATCCATCTTTAATCCTAGGTATGTCATGAGAAAGCAGAATTTAAAAAAGAATTTGTGGTCCCAGATAAAGCATCAAATTGCCTGCCTAAGCACGTCTGAGTGCAAAGACAAGTGAAGAGGCAGGTTATAACAGTTACCTACCAAGGTGTACCACTAAATACGTATACTAATACACCCAAACTATTACCAAGTTTTAAACTAAAATTATATACAGTACTTTAAAATGCATTAGGTAAAAGTATCCTTACATGTGAGATGTTGTGACGTGTAAATATAGGTTGTACAAAATTAATCGGCATAGTTAATGACAAATTGAGTTGTGAATAGTTCGTTAACTAGCTCCATGCTACGATTTTTCAGAATTCTCCAAAGTTGCTTGGGCCCCCAGCAGCTGGGTCGCGCGCAATTGGTGACGCATTACAAGCTAGACAGATAGCAGCTAAATAGCGAGCTGTGCTTCGCTTGTCAATTATTTGAAAGTGACGAAATCGTCCAAAACAAATAGACTAATCCGCGAGTTAATCTAAATTGCCATTGAAGTTACATTTCGTTAGTAAACATCAGTAAGATCGCTAAATACATTGCTCGGGCTGCTCTGTAAATGTTGAGTGACAGTTAGCGAGCTAGCTAGGCATCTACCAACATAATCAATCTCTGGCTATTAATGCAAAACGAACGAGTTTGAAAGTAAAACGTGAAAAACTAAAAGCAATTGTTTACTGTACCCCTCTGGCACTTGGTAGTTGGTACGACTCCATGCATCGTCTGACATGTTGGTTCTCGTTTGGTGTTATTTTGCTTGCCAACTGGCTAGCAATAGGAAAACTTCTGCTTGCTTTCTGCAGGTAACAAATAATAAAATCGATTGAATCATCCAGTCCACTCTAATAATATGTTAGATATGAAGTTTCATCCAAAACTCGCTGACTTGAATGTGTCGTACACTGCGAAACGAAAAGTAGGTTCTAACCTCTATGAAAAACATACAAAATGGAGATGTAGCATTGCTAAATCCCCGTGGCTGGCCTGTTTACAACACCCAGTGCCACCTGTCGTCAAAGATAAGGTACCACAACTTGTGTACTGGATTATTTCCTATACACTTACTAGTGTAGTAGCATGAATGAATACTGGCAGCATAACATAGGACTATGAAGTGGGATGTGATGTCATTTGTATTCTGGATGCTTTACTCAGCCAACTAATGCTCGAGAACAAGCCTGTCTGAGAATTGATATTCCAAGCGTGGGAAATTGATACAACATGGCCCACACGTTTTTGAAATATGGGCTACATTTGAAACATCTAGGAAGTGGTAAAAAGATTTGCGAAAACACGCTTGACCTTTCTTGATGTTTCTTGACGTTTTAATGTAACTACCATCAGTAGTGTCATGTATTTTTGTTTCCAGTCAATTTGCTTGTCTCTGTCCATTACCTCGTTCACAACATGCACACAATCCATGTCCATGTAGACACAACACATGCTATTGTTTGTGTGTACTTATGTCTTAGTTACTTTAGCGTTCGGATGTTTTCCCCCCCAAAAACTATATTTTTTTAAATGTAGCTTTATTGCATGCATCATCTGTTTGTTTGTTTTACTATTCTGGACTTGGTTAGCTATATATGCATTATATCTAATGCATCTGGACAGAATCCCAGTGTTTTATGTTTTCCGGTTGTAAATTCCATCTTATATAAACTTATATTTTCTTGCATGTCAGGCTTCAATTCAGTGTTTCAGACTCTCTTCTGGGAGACCAGCAGACAAAAGTCACATTGTGTTTGCCTTGCAATGACTAAATTGATTAATTTTGTTATGTAGACTGTCTATTAGTTGTTAGAGCTAATATAGTGATGTTAGAGCTGGTAGTAGGTGTAACCAGATAGGCTCCCGTTCGGTCTTTATGTAAATGCGTCCTTTTATTGATTATTTTCACTCATTGCATAGGCTCCACTTTTAATGCTGTGTTAATTTTTTTTATTTATAAATATTCTTTATTGTTATTACTATTTGCTATTATTATTGTAGTTTTTTATCTGTTTGGCTGTAGTGTCTTTTGTGTCTTAAAAAAATACAAATAAACCAAATACAAATTACCACATTATTACCACACTATTATCAACACAATTATCACACTATTATCGAAAGCAACATACAAAATGTTTGGCCCCATGGGAATTTGACCTACAAACAAAGTACCATCCTTTACCAACAGAATTACTCAACAGACACACAAAACAAAACAATTCCATGCTCCCTATCCCCTAACCTATATACAAAACTAAACCCAAACCTAAAGTAAGGGCCATACAATCACATTTTTCAGGTTGTGCTATTTTTGTGGGAATCCGACACAGAGAAATCCATTTCCCATAATCTTAACCATTACTGAACCTTTAACCTCAATAACCCAATCTTCATACTTAAACCTAACTTAGCCCTCTGTAATGCTGATCTGTATTCTATCATAACATTTAAAATGTTCATATGCACCCTATGCATATTGCAGACAACTGCTTATGTCAGTCCAATGCCAAAACCCAACCTGCATGAACAAGGAAAAAGTTATATCCTAGCTGGTGATGTAAAGATTCTGTCATAAGTCAATACTTGTATTCTCTGCTAAACACCTCCCTCTAGTAGCTGACCTTGGTACTGTTCATAATGAATGGGTTTGATTGAATACTGAAGAATGCCAACAATGCCCTTGATCGCAATAAGCTCACAACACAATTACACAGGGTTGCAAGCTATGTTGTTTTTCACAAGACGTACTGGTTGGACAGGTCCTAAATGCATTGGACCTATTTGCAGTTCCACACCGGGGCGGTTTAATAACTCAAGTCATAGCATAATTTGATTGAATAGTGGCTGTTTGTGAAAAGCAAGCATTTATTATTGATCTAATAAGCATGTGAAAACACAAACAGTGATTAACATCACGCATTGTCTCATCATTCGAACAAGGACATTTGAAGAGATATTGGTCATAATAACATGGCCTCTGTCTGGTAGGCAATGTGAACCAACAAGGCCTCAACACCCAAGAGGACAGTCATCACATTACACGCAGCTATACAATGTTAACAATGCAATATCATTTTCAAGGATATGCAGATTGACATCTCTCACCTGTATTCTCTGTCTCCTCTGTAGTTAAATTAGTGGATGACTGTCTCTAATGTGTCAGAGAAGGGGATTTCTGAGAGAGAATTTGGGTCAATGTTATTCTGTGTCTGTGTGGATCAGAGTAATAACCTATAGGCAGCCACTGAGGTGTTTGAGCCGGCTGTCGTTCCACCGCCTGAATAACACCGTATGAGAGGAAGCCCTGCTTGATTTCTCTACTGCCTTACACAAACCAGCAGAAAGACGGAGCTCTCAATCTGGACTATTTGGGACTTGTGAGATACTGTAAAAAATATTATATGTGATTTTTCAGCAAGATACAGGTGTTGGAATAAAAATTATTTCACAAAGCAATATGTCTATATTGCAATTATTTGAAACGTCTGACCTATTTGTTTGCTTTAGTGTGTGTAGCAGAGACGAATGGCGTGCTTTTATCACAACATTCCTTATTTGGAGGGCACTGGCTTGTCAGGGTAACAAGAGAGATCCACAGAACCTTTCAGTTCATCATGCTACTTCGAACATTTCTTACGTCATTTCCAGCTGGGGACTCATATTGTCTTACATTATTCATGCTGAACTGGCAAGAAATTCAAGTCCTAAAAATTGGGAACTGGGGTTGTACAAACCAGGGAGATTAGAAGTAGTGAAATATTAGCAGTATGCCTGCTGATTTATTTGTACTGGAACAGCTTGGTTTTCAAAACAGAAAGTAAGTGGTTCTTTGCGTCCGATTTAATGGCATCTGCTGTCGTCATTAGTAGCCTGTCCAACACACTCTGAAATATTTCATCCATTAGGATTTATTTGTTTCCAATGCTGTTTCATAACACATGATGTATGAAATGGGTTGAATATCCAAAACACAACTCAAAACAACAAAGTACAGCCTATGTACACTCTGCACCACAGATTCTACCAAAGTGCAGTATTCTATAGGGGCTAAATCTAACTCTCACATTTCTGTACGCCGTATAAACTAGTAACAGCAGTGACACTGGCAAACATGAAATCCCTTCTGTTAGAATCCCACTCACTAAAGCTAGTCCCCTCCTGTGGCTGCTTAGCAACCCCTCTAGAAGCGGCACAATACAGAAAATTACTATGGTGAAGTGTGACCACTGCTGGCCTCATATTCAATCACCTTTATTCGCCAAATAATTTGCATGTACGGGACTTTGCCACGGTGAAACGATACAGGTTGTAAGGCACTCCACAATCACTTAAACCCACCAGCGCCTAGAGCACAGGGTTGATGAGCATATGTTACTTCAATAGGAGTGGCGCATTCTTCCGAATATTTTGCTTTCTACTTAAGCAAAGGGGTCTGGAGAATCAGCCTGTGCAATGTACTGCCTGGAGACAGGCACATTAGTTGCAGTCCCCTTAGGGAATGTGGAATGCTACGATGTGCAATTTGTTAATATTTGAATAACCACACACTATGTTACAGACAAAAACTAGCGCGCAGACTGTATGTATATGCATAGGCCGACTATAGCCCTCAACCACCCCTGAAAAAGTGACAACAAGACAATATCATTAACACATTTGGTAAGTACTACATTGGAAAAGGACGACGGACATTTCAACATATATGAGCTATTTAAAGATATTCGCTGTGACAAGTAATTGTTAGTTTCCACCTGAGCATGGATTCAATTGAAAGCCAACGTAGGCTCAGCCTGGCTACTCATTATTCCAATGGCCACTTTCAACCGAAAGAGCGACCAGGACTACCTGGATGGTTCTGAAGTGACGGTACTCATCCAGTCCAATCACGCAGTCTCCTAAAGGTAGAACAACTTACAAACCTGTAAAAGCTGTAGATAGACATATGCCTATGGACAGTAGTATTCGTAATTACTGAATTCGGCAAAAGATTGCAAAAGCCTTTCCTACATTAAAGGGTTAATAATTAGTCAGCAGTTTTTATAATGAGACTAGAAAACGTTTTAGACAAATAATCCTCTAATTTGAAGTATTGACAAGGAAAATAAAACATCCATATATACATTTCATGGGGCTTATATATAGCCTGTACATATAGAAAAGTATCCTTTATATTATCAGCATCTCAGCTATATCGTAGTTGGCGATATGTTTATTTTCTACAAAATGTTATTCAGAATGTCGGCTACTCTAATACGGAGCACGTTTTAAACGTCATTTTCCTTTAAGATGATGATGGTACGTTAAGCCTACACGCAATGCAATTTTTTTCTTCCTTAGAAAACCGAAGAAACATATCTTAACTGTTCTCACTGCCCTGCCAAACCGACCAGTTCTTCTGCTCTCCTGTAGGCACTACAGTTTGGAGACTGAGAGGTGGGCGCGCGCTGCCCTGGCGCCAGGATTCGTCTTCACTTTTAAAACCGCTCAGCACGCGCATGGCAATTTCAGCACGGTTTCGGTGAACAGCAAAGGTGCGGTTGTTTCGCGGTGATGAAGTTACGTTGGACGGTTAGAAATCATTCTGCAAGGACAGGAGCTTGCCTTGCAGAATCAAATAAGTTTTAGACATTTATTACTGAATTGAAGATGCGGAGAATGTGATTTTACCCTAGGATTTCTATTTATGGACTCTCAGCATTATAGCAATGGATGCTTACAAAATTGCGCGTGCACTGGATGTGGTGATCAGTTTCATTCAACAGAAGACATCCTTGGTAGGCAAGCATTTCACGCGCGGAAAGGAAGCAGTTTTTTTTTTAATAGTTTTTTTGTCTTGAATAATGAGGGGGTTTGTAATAGGGATCAAAGGTGTCATTGGTTTATAGGATATTGAACGCACGGAAGAACACGGAGATTCATCTCATATAGAAAAAAAACTTTATGGGAACATCTGCGCGCTACAGAGACCGCGAATTGGTTTTGTGCGTTAACTAAAAATGGCACTTAGTGAAAATTGTAAAACTCAGCCTGCTAAAGAGACAGGGTCGGTGCAAAACCCGCCGTCTGATGTTATTGAACTAAACGTAGGTGGGCAGGTGTATTACACTCGCCTCCCTACTTTAACAAGCATCCCCAATTCCTTACTGGGACGGTTATTCTCGACCAAGAAGGGGTCATCGAACGACTTGGCGCGGGACCTCCGTGGACGTTATTTTATCGATAGAGATGGTTTTCTGTTCCGATATGTATTGGATTACCTAAGAGATAAACAGGTCGTCCTTCCCGACCACTTCCCAGAGAAAGGGCGACTTAAACGGGAAGCAGAATACTTTGAACTCCCCAAACTGGTCAAACTTTTGTCGTACGATGAGTCTAAACAGTTTCTGGACGACCCTTTCCACGGGGATTTCGACGACGCGTCCCTAGACAGCGATCAGAGGATATATTCCTCTTACTCTCTGGATCGGAGGTACGGATACATCACGGTTGGTTTCAGAGGCACAAGCGCGACGCCAGGAGGCAAGGTCGGGCAGACTGACCCCAAAACCAAAAAAGTAGTACCTAGAATCTTCATTAGCGGAAGGATTGGCCTCGCCAAAGAAGTGTTCGCAGACACCTTGAACGAGAGCCGTGACGCGGACAAACCCGAAGACCGGTACACATCCCGGTTCTTCCTGCGGTTCCGTCACTTGGAGCGAGCTTTTGACATGCTGTCCGAGAGTGGGTTCCACATTGTCGCCTGTAATTCCTCTCTTACCTCGTCCTCCATCAGCCATTATGCACCAGACAAAGTCTGGTCCAACTACACGCAGTACGTCTTCTACCGTAAGTGAACGTTTATTTAACACATAACCACTTCTATACGCGCTCCATTAAGCCCCCCTGGTTCATGCTATCAATTAATCCATCAATCACGCTGTCAGTCACATTTTATTTTATAAAGTGCTTGAACACATACTCAGTTCAAAACAAGGAAGAGCATGCAATGCAGATTTTGAAGCAATGAGGCAATTAAAATGTTTATAGAATTGCAGAATCCTAGGAAGAAACCTAATGAGGAACCAGGGCTCCCAGGGGTTCACATTGCAGTACTGACTGTGATGGATTGAGACTATAAGACGTGAGGCCATTAAGGCCAGGTCTTCAAGACGTTCAACATTCACAGATGCCTAGCATGATGAAATTATACTGTTTGTATGCCTCAGTAGCCAGCTTATAAATATCAAAATATCAAAATATAGAGATATATTAATGTGCCAGTAACAGATCCTGTAGACTTCCAGTCATTTTTCTGAGCCTGGTAACTTTGTTTAAAATGAAACAACAAGAAAAGGAATCCTTCCTACCTCCATCAACCCAGTCACCTTATAGCCATCCTGTCATGCCCTGACAGGGCAAGACCAATTGTGAGGCCTCTATCCCTCTCTATGCCGTTGTGGGCTCCCCAGTCAGAGCAACTGCATTCAGTTGACTCTGATTGGGGAGCCTACTTAGGTAAGGTTTTCACCACACCCAGTGTGGTTTATTGTTTGTGAATGTCTCAACAGCTCACGGTTTGTCTTTGTTTAATCCTATGTTGAGTGGATACGCTACATGTTCTTTGTAAGCTATTTCAGTTCTGTTTTGTTGTATATCACAGCACCTTTACTTTTGACATTTACAGTTCGTGTTAGTGTGTCTTTTGTTTATTGGATTAAATCACCTTTTACTTTACAAAATGTCCGCTTTTGGTTCCGCCGCACAACAACACCGTGACACATCCAAACCCAACCCAAATCAGACATGCAAACCTACTGCCCCCCCCACCCCTCATGTAAACCCAAATGCATTTAAAAATGCACAAACACAGGAGCTACGGTAAGGTTGTATCATCAATAAAACAGCACCCACTGTACCAGCCAACATCATCCCACAATCTGTCACCACATTCACATGGGCGAGCATGTGGATCCCATTGCTCAGCATTGTTTGAGGTGCCTTCCGTGCGCGGTCCAAACAATACTGCCGCTTAGCCAAAGAAAAGGCCTTGTTTGGCCAAAAAAGACCCTGCCTACATTGACTACCTTCATTAGTAGAACGTTGGCTGTCTTCCTTGCTGTCTCCCGCAATCCTCCCTCGGTTTCTCTGTTCAGGGACGGGAAAGGAATACACTGCACCATATGGCCAATTAAAAGACACTTTGTTTGCAAATCCAAATGGTTCCCTTTGGATTCCTGAAAGAAATCCATTTGGCGGGTCAGTGTTGGGTGCTGATGACCACAATGGCTAAGGAAGACATATGGTTGGCTGATGATTTTCCTGCGGAGTCGTTAATGTAATTATCACTGGATAAGGTGGGTATTGACCTACTAACACCAATTCTACTGAGTCATTGTGGAGCTTGGGGGCGGGAAGTACAGTGAGGGGCTGACGGACGACCTCTGGCCCCACTGACTGACACAGCTATTGGACGGTAGAGAAGAGAGAGAGAGAGAATGCTGGGAAAGGAATGAAGCAGGGGGAAAGAGAGGGTCAATGGGGCAGAATGAGAGGAGACCTAAAGAGAGAGGTTGAGACTACGTTTCTGTCTAACCTTAATGCTACTTGACTTGAGGGACAAAAGAGAGATAGAGAGAGGAGAGGGAGAGAGAGGGAGATGGGGAAACGAGAAAGAGGAGTACGAGATGAACGAGGAAGATGAAACAGAGCATGATGTGGTTGAGAGGGGAGACAGTGAGGAAGGCTAAGGAAGTGAGGATGATGGAGAGGTAAAAAAAGATGGAGAGTTAAAGAGAAAGACTATCAGACAGAGGTAAAGAAGGAGAGGATGTGACAGGAGACCAGGGCTGAAATAGAGGAGGCAGGCATGGAGAGAGACGAATAGGGTGAGGAACTGGATCATGCGTGAGCGGGGGACTCATAACTACAATAAAGGACTGAGGTGTTCCAGTCTGTTCATCCCAGGGAGCCGGAAGTGTAGGAGAATGGGAAAATGGGAAACACGACCACTTAAGTTAAAGGGACTTTTGACCATTTGTATAATTTCCAGCACTATTTATGGAATGAGCGCTCAAAATATGCCCAATGTTTTGTATGTAACTCCAGCAAACCGTAAACTATGTGATCATTTTTTGTCTTAATTCAAATCCAATTTAAGATTTCTGTTGTCCTTAAAATGCAGAAGTGCTTCTTTAATGTCACAAAGTGGAGAGAGTAAGGTTCTTAGGTCTTGGTTGGCCAGTTATTTGCGAGGCTGTTCTGACACCCGGTATCCCAGATCCTCACCAGGGAACATGAGGACTTTTGCAGGGCTGTGCGGCAGAATGTTGTAATCAGCTTGTACCTTTCCATCCGTCTGCCTGCCTGCTCTGTCTGTACCAGGCAAGCGTTTGGACACACCCATTCACTTGAAATGACACAATAACTGGCACCGTTAAACAACATCTTACATACTAGATATAATAAATAATATAAATGTACAGGTACACATGTACAAAATGGTGGCTTTTTGGCATCAAACACCAGAGTTAATGACCCAATCCCAAGTTTGGATGTTGATGTATCATTGCTAGGATACATAGCAACTTGGAATTCATCAATCCAACTGAGTTGTTGTGGGATCTTCCAGCAGGACAAAAATCGAAAGCATATATCTAAATCTATGTGAAAATCTTGTTTACATGGATTTTGATATATGCTTTGGACCCAAGCTTTTGCAATGGCCATCACAGTCCTCTAACTTAAACCCTAGAGTTTGCTAGAGTTTCCACAAGCAAGGACCATGCACCCTGAAGGATTTTGAGTTTCTGTATGGAAGAATGGTTTTAAATCTATGTTCTCACACATTATATGAGATGACTCAGAGCTGTTATCTTGGCAAAGGGAGTGTGCTCAAAGTACTAAATGCAGGGCTGCCAATAACTGTTACACACATGCTTCTGAATAACATTTTTTTGTGACAATTTTTATGGAAGACTAGGAGTTTCTTAGAAACAGAGATAGAAAAGAGATATATATTACAATGAACTGAGAAAGTATTTGGACAGTTATAAAACAGATGAGCTACAGCTATGAGATTAAAGTGCACTCTTTCAGCTTTCATTTGAGGTTATTTTCTATAATTTTTTTGTTGAACCATTACCTAATATGTTCTGTTTTAATTTTGACAATGTTTTGAGAAATATATTTATCATTTTCCCAAATGTGAAATTTTGTAGGATTTCTTTGAGTCATAATTAATACAGTGGTATGCATTCCACATGTTGGAAAATACAACATAGCTCATAATCTTTACTGTTCATTTCATACCGTCTTTTTGCAATGTTTTTTAGATGACTGTACATTGTACATTTGTCTCATCTTTTTCTCACTTTCTCTCTCTCTTTCACACTTTCTGGAACTCTCTGTTCTGTCCCTCTCTCACCCTCTCTGTTTATTCTTGTTATAAACCAGTCCAGCCCGCTCACTTTTCTCTGTCATTGCTTATGTGTGTTTTTTCTTTCTTTGTAGCTTCTAGAAGTCCATTTCTTTGGGAAAGATAATTCAGTGGGGGTGCATTACGATCCCTATAGCTCTCTTGTTAAAGAGGACATTTGCAGTGAAGGGAAAACAGTTGTTATTGTTGTTGTGTTGTAGACAAAGCAGAAGTGGGGAGGGCTAGGATGGTCTCACATGAAGGTAGAAAATGTTGCAGAACATACTGCATGCTGCTGTTTTACTGTGCAGGCAATGATTTCAGATGATGAAATAAAAATAGTTAGTAATTTATTTTGTATCACATTTTACCACTGAGGATTCAAACAAAGCAGTTGTCTTTGTTTCCGATGAGTCATCTCCAGTCCTCGGTGCAATTCTCTTGAACCAAAACGAACTAAAACTCCCGGCAGACACTAGAACCCTCATTGGCATGTATCGATTGACTACGTTTCCCAGCAGGCACCAGAACATCTGTTCGCCAACCAGTCTCTCCTTGTTAACCTTTTTCTCTGTATACCACACACTCACACACATACATTTCTATATTCAACTAAGCTTTCTATAACTATTCAATGTTTCAAAGCTTTATTTATTTGTACCCTACCGTTATTTGAACAAGGACGTCGCATGGGTCCAACCTGACAGCCTCAGTTAGCTTTATTCCGGGCACCTGTGTTGCCTGGGGGCGGTTGCTGGAGCAAGAGGACATTCTGAAATCCCAGCTGACGATGCCAACCGACTCTTAATTGGCATTCATCCGCTAGCGGAACAGTCAAAACTTATCGGTGAACTTGTTGCTAAGAAAGAGTGTTTGACTGCTGTGGCACCCAACTGTAATGAGTCAAGAGAAACAACCTGATAGAAACCTGTGTCATGATCCGTGGATAAGGTCTACTGGGGAGCTAGGTGCCACTATAGGGAGCATGCATGCGACATACTCTGGAAACCACAGCTCCATGGGCCAGCGATAAGCCATGAGAAGGAGGGACTGAGTGAATAGCTCAGAGCTATAGGTGGGTCAGCGTTAAGAAGAGTCACCCCCCGAGAATCGCCCGCATGCACCATGCAGGCACGGCAGGGCCGGCCCTGACCATTATGGGGCCCTAGGACATGGGGCCCTAGGCAAGATGTTAGCTGGTGCCCCCCTCTGTACACATGTGTGTGTGTGTGTGTGTGTGTGAGAGAGAGTGCATTTCCCCCTGACACTTTAAGAGGCAGTCCATTGTTAGAGACCTAAATGGTCTCAGTATGAGTGCCTTCATTGAGATTGGGACAGGTTGTTGGTTTTAATGGGGACTTGGGTGTCTTGGATTGGTTGTGACAACATGATTACTGCCCTTGGGATCAATGGCTGTAACTTACACTATTTTTAATTATCCCAAACTGCACTCTATTCCCTATATAGTGCATTCATGTTTACAATGGACCACGGGACACTGAGTGAGAGTAGTGAGCTGAAGTGGAGAATATAGTGGCATGTCGAATGCAGGCTCAACATGGCGGAATACCTCAGGGGATGGCTAGAATGTTTTCCAATTAAAAAGCAATCTGAGCACTCTAAATATCACCCCGCAGGTCTCCTTGCGAAACACTGGGGATTTCTACATCATTATGAGGAGTTGTACATTGTTACCAAGACTTGTAAATCCTTATCAAAAGTGCATTTGGGGACATTTTGAAGAGAAAATGCTTTGAATCTAAAATGGTCCCCGTTTAAAATAAAGCACTGAGAGTGGCATGTGGACGTTCGGCCATCTCTCATATACTTGTTTGGCCAATAACAGTTCTGGGACAAAGCATGGATGTGCATCTCTCTCACCTCCAGTTGATAGTTTATTATGTACATCACCACGTTCACTACAATAGAACTCTCCCACAGATAGTGTCATAGGGCTTGCCATTTAAAGCCATGTAAATCTATTTTCTCTTGTTTTGAATGGGCAAAGTTGGAATGGGCAAAATAGCAGACCTAAGCAACCTTGAGTATGGTATGATCTTCAGTGCCAGGAACTCTCTCACAAATGTTTGCCCTCCTTCGCGTTTTCCTGCTTGACAGTGTCAGGCTTACCAGGAATTCTTACCAGCAAACAAGCAGCATCCAGTCGGTGACAATCATGTGAAGGCTCGTTGATTAGCCGAGTCAGGGGAGCCGTTCGTGACAGTGGTGTGCCGAGCGGCATCTAGGAAGTCACAAGTCATCGGTCCTTGTCACAGACATTCTGTTTGACCACACCGGGTACCAATGAGCTACATCTAGAAGAAGCTCCAGCCATAACCAACACCGTTGGCAGTTAAGGAGAACAACCTTGCCTGGTCAGATGAATGTCGAGTCTGTTTTTTTTGAGTGGCCTGCAGAGTCTTCAGCACTCAACCCAAAAGAGCATCTTCAGGGTGAGATAGAACAATAATATATTCATGCATCCCCTCCTATCTGCAGCAACTGCGCTATGCCGTCGTGTCGGCAGGGACAAACATCCCGGTGAAACGTGGCGGACACACTGCAGAACTCATGCCCCCAAGACTTCAGGCTGTTCTGGATGCAAATCTGGCTGACCTGGTACTAGTGTGTGTACCTAACAAACTTGCTTTGGAGTGTTGCGCCCTAGTGCAGTATGAAAGTAGGACAGTAGAGGGAATAACCTATAATTTGGAGTGGAGTCCCTTTTTACCTCAGAAACCAGAGGAGGATTAACACCCACCCATCTCAGAGTGTTCTGAAATGTTTTTTTTTTGTAAAAACAGATAAGATGAACACTCTGAACCATCTTTTGTTGAAAGATGCATTTAGCTTTGAGAAATTCATGATAATTATTGACTGAAATTCTGACTGAATTGCTTTTCGTAAGATCTGAAAGTACTTCATAAGCAAAAAAGAACAAGCAATATATCATTACAGGTCAGCAAACTGTCTTTGAATACTGCATCGTGAAAAGATGGAGAGGGTTCAAATCATAATAGCATGAGGGGATAAATATAGACAGAAGTAGATAATGCTGATAATGGGGCTGGAGTCTGGAGATAATATTGTTTCTGTTTTATTCCTTCATTACTCAACCAGGCAACACAGTAGACATGGCCAAAGGCTTTCAATTTAAACTGGACAAGACCATAATATAGACAAAACCACATATATAATGTAAAAAAAAGAAAACCAAATAAAGGGAATAAATTATAAACATCCTATTACACAGCGAGACATTAATATATAAATATACACAAATCTGTCAAACCTACAGTACCAGTATGTGACGAGCGCGTGTAGAAAATCAGACCAAAGCTCAGGAGTCAACAATTGGTCGTGTTTAATTGACCAAGGTACGGCTATCACTGTAACGTAGTGAACATACAGTACAGAGAATCAGAATAGGACTACACCGTAGTCACATGGCACTAGTACACAAGGAACAACAACACACACACTGAACAGGACAGACACTGGCAAACTTATACACAGACAACGAGCAACAGCTGTGTGCAATCATGGGGGGTGTGTTTGTGAGGACATGGGACATTACAAACAATCATGGGGGGTGTGCGTTCGTAAGGGAACATGGGACATTACAAACAATCATGGGGGGTGTGCGTTCGTGAGGACATGGGACATTACAAACAATCATGGGGGGTGTGCGTTCGTGAGGACATGGGACATTACAAACAATCATGGGAGGTGTGCGTTCGTGAGGACATGGGACATTACAAACAATCATGGGTGGTGTGCGTTCGTGAGGAAATGGGACATTACAAACAATCATGGGGGTGTGCGTTCGTGAGGACATGGGACATTACAAACAATCAACACAAGAGGTGGGGGCAGGGTTACCGTGGCAGCTAGGAAGTCGATGCCGTAGAACGCCGGACCCTGCCCGAGCGAGGAGGGGGCACCTTCCCAGGAGGAGACGTGACACAGTAAAAGGTTTGGACACACACCGATTAAAGTAGATCTATGCACACGTACCCATTCACTTAAATAGGCAGGTGTCTCCAAACTTTTTACTGAACGTCTGACAGATATATTAGGTGCATTGATCAGACAGTAGATTGGTTGTTTAAAGGGCTTTTGCCACTTTGGTTTCACTCATTGGAAACGGCACGGTGACATGAAAACTCACCAGGGGAAGGGTGGGCGTTGGACTTGACCACAGTGAGATGCCTACAAGAGCACAGGTTACTTATTTATCACGCTGCTTGCTCTTTTCTAATTATTCTTCAGTTATTTACTTCCCCAGAGGCAGATTAACTCACTGATAAAATCTTCATGCCTCTGTTGGCAATTTGAAAGCAGTTGAAAATAAATGAAAGACAATGCGGCCAACGAAGGCGCTAATACCTGTTAGCAATCGCATCGGTGCCACAGTAATTAGCAACTTTAAACTTTAAACCTTTAAACTGAGCACGTAGAAATAGAAACGGTATCCCCAAGTAAATCTGACCCTGGGAATTATAGCTAAACGGCCTCCGAATATTCCCAAATATGCCTTAGTTGATTTATTTACATTTTAAATGTCAGCAAACTTCACGAACACCGCAGCTCTTACACCGCCTGTGCTCCCATTCCTAGTGGCTGGGACTGATTTGTGGCAGTAATGGACCTGAGAGGGGAAATGGAGGAAGAAAATGATGAGCTACAATTGCAGGGAGGTAATCAATTGCTCCCCAGTGATAGAGTCTGAGATTGGGCTGACCCAGGGCGTCATGGAGCCCGGGCGGATGGATCCAGGATAGGCTGGCACTACGCTTCTGTGCAGGAGATGTTTGATGCTTCTCTGCATGAAGTCAGCCTTCATCCAAAATGGCGACCTATGCCCTATATAGAGCATTAAGTTTAACCGTGTAAACAGGGGTCGGGTCAAATGATCTGGAAGACACCCCTAGGGAAAGGGAGAATGTTGACAAAGTGGAAGGGTCGTGTGCTCTGTTGACTCAACAACTCATATGCACCATCCCTGTGGTTTTAAAAGTATTCGTTTTGAATAAGTGTCGTCATTTTTTTTTTAAATGGCTGTTATTTTTAGACAGTTTACAATTTCCAGGTCTGCCATGTTTTCATATTTGTGTACTCGTGACATGCCTGTACATTTATTAATGTTGTTTGTCTGTAATATCAATGCTGAATGTACGAGCCGGGCAGTTCCCGTGGTCCCTGTGGCGTGAGCTAATGGAGACTGAAATAAAGAATATAATGCAGGAGGCACTTCAGGATGCTACAGAATGCAAAACAAGCACTGTGTGTACAACGTATCGTCGTAAGCCACATTCGTTTAGGCTGCACATTCCGAATTTGAAAAAGGCGTCCTTCGCGGAGATACAGGTTTCAGCATTATGGGGCATCACAACAAAGTTTTTGGAGGTTTGGCCGTTTGAGACTAATGAAAGCCATTGTGTCTGCTAATCTTACCGAGTGCAGCATTTGGGTAGCTTCTACTACACAAAACCTGCCACGTTGGCATTTAATGGCTTTGGT
>JACXGK010002856.1:28170-50381 GCA_016801125.1 Novumbra hubbsi
GGGGGGGGGGGGGGGGGGGGGGGGGGGGGGGGGGGGGGGGGGGGGGTACAGCCAGGGGCATCTGAACTTGGGGAAAGCATTGGGGTTCCTCCCTCCTTCTCCTTCGTAACTCCCGGCACCTATGTGAGTGAAGTTCAATCATCCAATGAATGAACATCCATCCACCCAGGATCTCATCACTACAAAAAGAGCAGCTATGGACCAACTTTCTGTCTCCCAGTCATTCCCTACATTCCCAGATCTTCTCTTCTCCTCAACCTGGACCAACAATTGGTTGCTTCGACGTCCCAAATGGCAACTTATTCACTACAAAGAGTGCTTACGGCTGACCAGAGCCCTGGGGTCCAGTAGTGAACTGTAATAGGGAATAGGGGGCACCATCAGTTGCATCATCCTTAGTTTGAAAGGAGCCTTAGGCGGTCATCCGAATCAGTCTATTTTTACCTGGTAGTGGAAACTGGCCGTGGTCTGTTTAAAACAAATGACCTGTGAGGGGTTTGTGTACAGTAAATGCAGAATGTAGACGCAACAATCAATTGCTGGGCTTTTAGAATGAACGTATTTGAAAGTTGTTAGCAGATCTTTATGGAGTGGTTACGGTTCTCATTAAAGACAATATTGTAATTGGCTTCCCCTTTCCCGGTATGGTACTATCCTCCCCGTGTGTGTGAGAGAAAGCCTCTCTCTCACTCTTGTTCCCCTCCCATGGGGCATCATTGATGAGATGATGAGCTCTCCGAACTCCCCAGACGCGACCCCTCTCTCGCTGGCTGATATTGCTTCCCTGCTCTCCGTGCCTCTCTGTCTTCCTCCTCGCCCGTCTCCCTGCCACATCTCACTCCGCCGACGAGGTGCCAGGCTTATGGGAGACGTACGGTTGGAGAGGTTGGGAGACGGGCGGTCAGTGATGGGGAAGGAATAATGTTTTGCCGCTCCATCTCCCAGTCAGCAGGAAACAGCCGGCCGAGCGCCACTAAGTGTGAATGAACGTGCCTGGGCATGTTTCCAGGTTGTGTCAGTCAGACGGACGTTGCTGTCACGTTGTCCCGCGGATGTCAAGGCAAGCCATCGGTGTCAGACCCAGGAGACTCCTCAGACAGACTAGTGGACCTTGAACTATAAAACGCGCTTCTGGATCGGTACAATAAGGTCCAAATGAAATCCTGTCAATCCCTAGTGGTCCAACCCGAAGGGTCAACGTGAATAATCCCGGAATCATCATCATCTGCTTTCTCTCATCACGCGTCCTGATTAGTGTGTGTGTGCCTGCGTGATTAAGGGTAACTCTTGAAAGCTGGTGTGGGGGTAACTAGGCCATTTACTACTCAGATATTTGAATCCATGCGATGTTATGGGCCTCTTTAAAGCCGGTAGTATAATGTTGATGACGGTATTGCCACAAATCAAGCCGGGGCAGAGGCCTTCTCAGGTGAGTCCCCGTCTTCCTGTGTTAGGATCAGTGTTGCCGTAACATTCTGATTAGTTACGTGACGGACAAATGGGTCCCAGTGAAACACTGTCAATAAACCTCACTGTGTGTCTCCGTCTACTTGTTCTGGGTTCGCTCACTCTCGTTATCTGCCCCTGTCTCTCTTCGCTTGTCTCTGTCTCTGTCTCTCTTCGCTTGTCTCTGTCTCTCTTCGCTTGTCTCTGTCTCTCTTCGCTTGTCTCTGTCTCTCTTCGCTTGTCTCTGTCTCTCTTCGCTTGTCTCTGTCTCTCTTCGCTTGTCTCTGTCTCTCTTCGCTTGTCTCTGTCTCTCTTCGCTTGTCTCTGTCTCTCTCATTATCTGCCCCCGTCTCTCTTCGCTTGTCTCTGTCTCTCTTTGCTTGTCTCTGTCTCTCTTCGCTTGTCTCTGTCTCCCTCATTATCTGCCCCTGTCTCTCTTCGCTTGTCCCTGTCTCTCTTCGCTTGTCTCTGTCTCTCTTCGCTTGTCTCTGTCTCTCTCATTATCTGCCCCTGTCTCTCTTCGCTTGTCTCTGTCTCTCTCATTATTTGTTTCTCTCCTTTCCTCTCAAATTGCCTTTGTGGACTTTTCTTACCATCATTTCAGATAATTGAAAATCTCTATTTATGTGGCTTGGTCTCTGTCTCTATCCTCCGTCTCCTGCCTGCTGCGTCTGCCAGGGCAGCTAGCTCATCCCCCTGCAAGGACGCTGTGGCCTAATTTGTGACTTAACAAGCACGTAAACGAGGCTTGTCCTGAGGCAGTGGCAGTAAAAAGTCAATCTCGGAAACTCACTGGAGACAGAGAAAGTCAGAGAATGTCTGTGCTTGCTTGAGTGTGTGTTTCAGCTGTGTTTCGATTTTGAGAGGGATGTGTGCTTTACCTCTGAGTGTGTATGTGTGTGTACATGAATTTTTGTATATGTAGTTGCTGTCACATTTTCTGGATGAAAAAAAACATTGATAAAAATGGGAGTGTAAAGGAAAATGAAGACCATAGGACATTTTAAATAAGTAAAAGGAAAAGTAATACAAATAAATATATTAAGGAGAGAGATTGAAGTAATATCCACGTGTTTTTATGGCTAGGTTAAGTATATGCATTATGGGTCAAGTTTAAAGTGTGAGGGAATGTTGAGGGAACACAAAATTTGTATTTTTGCAAACCCATAAGTTGTAATACTGGATGGTGTGTGTGTCTGGGTGTGTAAGGCTTCAGACGGATGATAGATCGTCTGCTGTTAGGGCTTGAGGAATTGACACTGTATGCGTTTTCAGTCTACCACACCCTAGGGGAGTGGAGCAGCCCACTACACAGATCTAAAAGTCTCTCCTGACTTGACAACAAATTGACTATTTGATTGAATATTATTTCTAAAATGTAATTCTCCAGCAGATGCAGCTGGCATTTGCATGCTATTCAAGTGTTATTCAAGTCAAATACTTGTTCTTTCTGTTTCTACCTGGTAGTTAATTGAAGGGATTTGGCCCTCCAGGACCGGATTTGAATAGACCCAATGTAGTATCCTATCCACCCACTGACTCCACTTCAATTCACACACCACCTCTTCGTTTCCCTCGGTGGTGTTTCGTGTCGTGGGTGAAAGTCGTTTTCACAGCAAGGAAAAAAAACTACATGTGGGAACATTTAGCTCTTGTGCATTTGGATTTCCATAAAATTACCACCACTCCTAGACATGAAATCAAAAATAATCTGTCGTGTGTATATATGTGTGCGAGTACGTGTGTGATTAAGAGAGGAGCGAGAAACACACTAATGAGTGTGTTTCCGTGTGTGTGTGAGTCTGAGCTCAAGAGAGGGAGGGGGAGGCAAATGCCCTTGTGACATGCCAGTCTCTGTTCTTCCCGTTACAAAACCCCTCTGCCCTCGCCTCTGTGTTATTTATGACTGTGTACTCAGTCAGTCAGGGACCGAGCACTCTGCAGATGAGCTGAACGCCGGCAGCCTCTAATGGCGCTGGAATATGATATGCATGAGCATATATAGATGGATCTCAGAAAAGACTTCACAATCAATGGCTTCCCTGAACAGATACACTGCTGATAGTCTAGAGTGTAACGCCCTACAAGGGGGTGGAGCTATTGGGTGGAATTCGTCCTGTATAACCGCCGTGGAACGCTCACCCGTGAAATATTTGTACGTTCTTTTTTTAGTTGGTACGATTTCCTCAAGATTCACAATGGGTAAGCACAGTTCAAATGTTGGCGCAAAGAAATCTACATTGGCGGTTCATACCTTTTGAATATTTTTACCCCGGCTTCAATGACCTTGTGGAGTCATTTACAAACCTCTATTCAGGGACACATTTCAGATGCAACAGAGTTTTATGAAAGAAGCCTAGCCTGGTATCCACTCTACCAACTCACAACATCTGTGTGTTCATACCAGGCATCTTGCTGTGGGTCAATATGTCTCTCTCTCCAATAATACACTCTGCATGGATGGGCCTAGCCCCTGATTTACTCTCTGTAGAGGGACACTGGTATCCTGATTTACTCTCTGAGGAGGGACACTGTTATTCTGATTTAATCTCTGAGGAGGGATACTGGTGTTCTGCTTTACTCTCTGAGGAGGGACACTGGTATCCTGATTTACTCTCTGTAGAGGGACACTGGTATCCTAATTTACTCTCTGAGGAGGGACTCTGTTATTCTGATTTACTCTCTGAGGAGGGACACTGGTGTTCTGATTTACTCTCTGAGGAGGGACACTGGTGTTCTGATTTACTCTCTGAGGAGGGAGCTCATAATCCTGAAGTTGAAACGTCTGCACTAGGTATGAAAGGTGGTGCCATTTAGGACGCAGATATGAATTGGCCATTAACACGCTATTATCCCCTTCTTCTTGCCTCTTTCCTTTACCAGACCAGTGCCATCAAATGGCCATGCAGAGATAAGGCTGTTATTACATCAATGTGCTGAGAGGCTCAAATCCCTGCTGAACTGACCCCCCCCACGCTCCATATCGGTTGATGTATGCTATGCACTTAACGCATGTGTCCTGAACTACATCCAGTTTCCTGGATAGGGCTCATTACCACAGCCCTATATAGGGTGCTGTTTGGGACACAGAATGTGTATACAGGATATGGCCCAGTAACAGCTCTTAGTGAGATTTTATTGCTGTTGAGACTGGGCATGGTATCGGGAACACTATTATATAGAGGATGTCTTTTCCATGTATTGTATAATCTATACTGGCAGGGTTTTTTTTTCTTGAAGGTTTACTATTGTTTTATTGAGGTATGTGAGTGAATGAAGCAGTGAGACTACTTCTAAGATATCCGCCCAGCAAACAAGAAATTCAGAAGCATACATGTTCTACAACATGCCAGTGAATAAAAAAATTTAATAATGAAAAGAAATGGATCCATGGAAATCTAGTCTGTCAAGCCATTCAAACCATTCCTGTATTCACATAGTAAAGAAGAAGTACATAACTAGGATCAGGTTCTCCTTGTCCATGTATTTATTCCTGTGAATATAGCAGCAATATCTTTGAGTCAGTCTTAGTCTTCCTCCTACCCGTATACAGCCTTGGCCTTCCATTTCAAACATAGTCTGGCCTCAGGTTCAGATGACACAGTCACAATTTACCTTGGAATGTTCAGCGAATAAATATGAGCTCAGAGCATTTTTGTTTGTGTGTGAGAAAAGGTTTAAGGGTAGGGTAGATAGCTTTACACATCTCAACACGGCATAGCCAATCTCTTCCCTTAAGATCATCTATATTCCGCACATCTTAGTCCCAAATTGCCAATGTAAGACTTCTTCTAATTCTTACCCAAACCTTTACTCAACCCTATTCTTAACCTCAATAACCTAACCTATACCCTAACCCAGCCTAAACTTAACCAAACACTAACTCTTAAACCTTAATGCCCAAAAGTATCCCCAACCCTAATTCTTATCCTAAATGCAACCGCAATATAGTAAAAAAATCTTATTTTGCATGTGCACTGACTAAAAGGTCCTCACTTTCCTAATATGTCCACTTTCCTAAAAGCCTTTAATAGCAGTTCAAGTACACACACAACCACACACACATATTACACAGCCACACACACTCTAAGTAAGTAATGAAAGGTCTGTGATGCCCCCCGTATCTCCTCTCTCTCTTCAGTCTCTCCCCACACCGCATTTATCCTCACCTCCTCCTCTGAAATATATGTTCATGACATTGAAGCAGGGCTATGGCCATTTCTCAGTGTCTTGTCTGTTCAGTAATTGGCGTGTTTGATTATCCATCTGTCAGTGTGTCCCAAAGGAATGTTAACTAATAGGTCTGTCAGAATATCCCCACAGGAACTTTAACTAATAAGAAGCATATTGGGTGAGGATTTTCTTGTCACAATAATAAACTGCTCAGAAAAATTAAAGGACCACATAATCATCACAGTAAAACTGTCAGTTAACCTCCCGGGATCTGTCCAGTTAGGATGCATAAGCGATGGTGAATCAGTGTCACCTGTTTTGGTGCAAAAGAAATTGAAAGCAGATGCACCTGAGAGGCAACAGCAAGACAAGCCCCTTAAAGGGAATAGTTTTGCAGGTGGTGGCCACAGAAAATTGCTCTCTTCTTTGGTTTTGTGTTTTGTCCTTGTCACTCATGGTAGCATGAGGTGGTACCTGCAGCCCATTCAGGTCGCACAGATAGTCCAGCTCCTCCAGAATGGAGCGTCCATACATGACAGGGCGGTAGAAGGGCATCAACTTGGCGGCAGGAGGACTGGAGGAGCACTGCAAAAGCCCTAGAAAGGACTAGAACTGTCAGAAACAGTCTCCATGAGGGTGGCATGAGGGACCTGTGCTCCCAGCCCAGCACCGTGCAGCTTGATTGACCTCCGCCATTAGCACCCCGTTCTCTTCACTGATGAGTGCAGGTTCACACTGAGCACATGTAACAGACATGAAGGAGTCTGGAGACGCCGTGGTGAATGTTATGCTGCCTGTAACATCAGCTGGCATGACCGGTTTGGCGGTGGGTCAGTGATGGTCTGGAGAGGCGCACATACCTCCACGTGCTAGCCTACGGTACCCTGACTGCTATTAGGTACCAGGATGAAATCCTCAAACCCATTTGTCAGAACTTACGCTGGGGCAGTGGGCCCTGGGTTCGTCCTGGTGCAGGACAATGCTCGGCTTCATGGGGACAGAGTGTGGAAGCAGTTCCTGGATGACAAAGGCGTTCATTTTGACTGGCTCTGACTCCAATGGAGAATCTCTGGGACGTTCTGTTTCAGTGAATCCCCAAGTAGCGCCACAGACTGTCCAGGAGCTCACTCATTGTTTTTGGTTAAATTACATCCCCTTTATATATAGAAATACTGATATCAAATATTGATATGTCCATATTTAAAAAGAAAATAACGAAATATTTCACGGGGTGTAGTTCTTTTTTACAGGACTTTATTTGTAAAGTGTAGCCAGTGTTGTCGCTGTCACTTCAGTTTGTTCAAAGATGTGCACATTCCGGGTGAATCTCAATGTTGTGTGTGTGTGTTTATCTACACACGTGTCTTCTCCAGGTGGCTTGCCCAGATGGTCTTCGTCCCACTGCTGCTGTAAGAGCCACAAGAGTGAGCGTGGGGGTGAGAGCGGCACCTCCTTAAACGAGCTGTCCACTTCCTGCTCAGAGACCCAATCAGAGGCCAGTTCTCCTCAGGGAACAATCATACACGGGCCAGTCAGTCGGCGGCCGCACCCCATCGCCCAGACCCTGGACAGGCCGCCAAAGACAGGTGTGGGTGTACTTTTCCTCTTGTCACTCCTTCCTTATAAACCGCCACGTGTGCCCTGCCTGACGTCCTGTGGCATGTTGACTGATGCTGCATTTCAATGGTGAAAGGCTTCTGAAATTGAATATTTCCCTCCACGTTCCTTTAAAAAAAAAAAACTTTCTAGGCCCCGTTCAGATGCTTCAGCCGTCGGAGATGAGGAGGAAGACGGACCTGCTCCGGGTTCGAACCACAGGCATACGGGAGCACCGGGAGGCGGCGGCCAAGAGGAAAGCCAACAAGGAGAAGTTAACACCGGAGCAGGAGCTGGAGAGGTGCATCCAGGACTTCCGCAGGATCCGAATTCCGGAGCGTTTCCCAGAGAGGAAGTACTTGTGGCAACAAGAGCTGCTTAGAAAATACCGTCTCTGAGAGGGAGTGGAGGGGTGTGTGGGGCTGGGGTTGGGAGAGGGGGGGAGAGGTTGGGAAAAATGGGAGGGGGGAGAAATGAGGGAAGATGAGAGGTAGAAGAGGGGGGAGGAAAAGATGCAGGAAGGGAGAGGGGGAGAGATTAGAATGGGAGGGTATACACTTTCCCAGCAGGGCAGTAGATAAAGACTAATAGACTGCAGCACCCAGAGATAATGTACTGTATTAGATAAAATTAGGAAATGACATTTTATTGCCTGCATAAATAGCAGAGCACAGAGAATTTAGCACAATACCAGAACACACACTTGTTTGAAATGTGCACAGTGTGTTTGTGGGATAATCACGCGTGTTAACCTGGTCACTCCTGTTAGGGGTTAAAAATCCTGGTCACTGATGTGTGTCTTCAGCCCCACTCCTTCAGAGGAAAGTAATGGTTAGCCAGTTAAGCTAAAGACTACATAACCAGTTCAAGCAACAAAATCGACCTCAGGGGTGAGAAGATACACCTTAATTCACTCACAAAGCTTGTTCACACACGTAGTAAAAGCTAGCCTAGTGTTTGAAGTGGCACACCACTGCGTTTTTATGGATATATATCAGTGTTTATTGGAAGTTTAAAGGACCATGGCTACATATGGACTATGTATCATTTCGACATAGAATTATGTAATAATTGCAGACAATTCAGTAACCTAGCATTGTTTAAATATTCCCCATGTAATATTTTAAAAGGGATTTAATATGGCTGTATGTTCTAGTGTCATGTAATGCATTCTAATGCTCATTTTATACATCCACTTATTCCTCTTGTAATGTCTATGGGGAGTAGTGGGTAGCAAAAAAGGTTGCCATAGAATGTTTGTGTTTCATAGAAATGCATCCTACTGCATTGGCACAACACGCTAAATACATGACACTGAATGGGTCTGTAATTTAGTGCAGATCTACAACTCCTCACAGAGACTATGAACTATGGACTCACGAAAGTCACGTCTCATTATGAAACTTCACTATATCCAACAACAGCACTGCATGCCATTTCACCCCTTTAAAACGGATTAGAGTAAGACGGAGTAAGACTACTATTAAATAGAGGCTATTAATTTGTTTTTTTAGTGCTGGGTAAATTTAAGGGTTCTTCTGAAGCGGCATTCTATTCCCATTATGGTGCACTGAACAGTGAATAGGGTGCCATTTTGGGATCCAGCCCATTGCTGTATGTTGTTGTGACGGAGGTCAACTTCAATGAGGAGGGCACAGCCTAGATATTTCGTTTGCTATGGTAAATATTCTTGTCTGAATGTGTCTCATTTCTTTTTGTAGGATAGGATAGACATGTCGAGTAAGTAGGTTACAGTGTGTCATGCTGATGGGTGTTCAAAGATCCCCTGATTGTAAGTGTGCAAAAAAAATAATCCAATTAAATGAGTTGAGTTGAAAATGCAATCACTTGTGTGACTCTCTTGACCCCGTGACACAATCAGCGACTGAACTACGCAGGTGATTGGACACTCGGGTTTTTTTCGAGTGTACTGGGAGAATTTACTACAGCCGTGCATCTTAAGGTCCCCTTGCTCCCTCCAGGGCCTCCTTGTTGACTGCTGTTGTGAGGAGTGAATGATGGAGGGAGGAGGTCAGGGGCCACGTCAGGTATTGCTATTTACGGGCCGCACATGTTTTTATTTGAAAAAATATGTTTTGCGGTGCCAAAACATCTTATTGGTCGGTTAATGTCTTTATTAGTCAAAACTACCGTAGGCCAGGTTAAAGTGGCTCAGCCTTGTGGGCTGTAGTTTCTACCCACCCCTGGAATAGGATGCATTTCAGATACAGCTCAGGGTCTACTTCATATCGGCACCTTCTCCAGAGTTTTCTCTCCATGATCCTCATGCTCCCTCCTCTTACAGGCAGATTTGAGTTAACAGAATAAGCATTAGCCGGGATGATGGAGAATGAACCAAGGAGGATTATGTAGGCCTCTTCCCTGACAATGAGGCAAAGTCTGGAAAGTTCCTCCCTAATTTCTCCTGATAAGTTACGCCGTTGGATTCCCATCAAACTGTCCACCCACTCCCTTCCTAGACTTGTACTCTCTCGTCTTTCCTCCACATTTCAGAGGAAGTGGAACAGATCCTTTGTTCCTGACATCTTAACTCTCTCTTCCTTTCGAGAGGTTCGCAGGGAAACATTAAGATGTAGTCCACATCCCAAATGACACACTTTCCCCTCTAGGCTAGTTTACTAATTTAGACCTGAGTTCCCTGCAGACTGGTTTAGAGAAGTGCACTACAGAGGTAGCAGGGGACGGTTTAGGACAATCCATCACAAATCCCATTTCTACGATGGAACTATTTTTAGCTAGTAATAGATTCTGCAGTGTCGCCACATTGCATCCACTAAGAACGAGGCTCAGAGGCCCCCGAACCGCAACCCCAAAAACTGAGTGTTTGATGGATACGGGGTGTGTGAATCCTGTCTCCCTCTTGGGGGAACAATGACAATGTTTGTCCTCCAAAGAAAAGTTCAGTGGAAAAATTATTTTAGTTTGATGGCTATTTAAGGGTAAAGATTGAAAGCAAAAAGTGCAGCATAATTATTTTCTGGTCTCAAAAATGAAATGTTACTTACGTTAAATTGGTCTGGTTACTTTTATCAGGGACAAAAGCTACACTCCTGAAGGGACAAAAGCTTAAAAAAGGTTCAATAGACTTTTTGTGCTTGGGATTTTTTCTTAAATACATATGATACATTTCAATGGATTCACATAAGCCCTGTCATAAAAGACGAAGGATTCACAAATACATCTTATATATGCAGCAGACTCTTTGAGGGAAAATGGAAAAATCATCTATTATTCTCTTAGTTGTGCTTCATGAACCTCCATTGAAATTGAGATATACAGTATATCAACAAAAGGGATATTGAATCATATTCTCCCGGCTATGAACCATGTCTTAAAGTTTTGTACATTACTATAAATACATGGGAATTATTTGTCAATCCATATGTTGTTTATGTGAACAAAAACACACAAATGCATGCCAATTTTCTTATTGAAACAAAGTGCATTTCAAAATATCAGTCCCGGTCACAATAACAAAGTCTGTGGGGAATAATAGCCATTTTGTCTCATTTTTTGGAATAAGTAATTACAAAATAACACTTAATACCGTGGGTATAAATATTGTGTGATAGTGTTATCACATGCTTAAGGCAGCAAAAGGAACAGGTGTTAAATGAAAATGCACTTCTATTTTTAACCACAATCTCTGGAAATTGGAGAGGCTCAGGGGCGTCCAGATCAGAGGCCTAGGAGCAACAAGGGTTAATTGTGTTGCTCAATATTGGAATGACAAATTTTCCAAATCTAGCTCAGGGATTCAACCCAGCAATAACGTGTTGACTGGTATAATGTGCTAACTGCTCGTTTCTATTGGGGGTTCTAAATGGTCGCTTGTAGCTTCAGGGCCTCCCAAGTCAGCACTCTTTTATACGATCAAGATGATCGATTAAAGATTGAACCTCGACTCTGCAGCTAGCTGACGAGATGCTGGGAAGCCTCGTGGAAATTGGCCAGCATTGCAAGGCAGTGGATTTCATTACGAATTTCCTGTTACGAAACCCAAACTCCATTTACAAGCCCATCTCCAATAATGTTGTGAGGCTGTGCAAAATGGAAATAAATACAAACACAGACATTTCAAAGAAGCTGGGACCGTGGCAAGAAAAGACTGAACAAAATGTGTAATACAATAAATAACCTGGTGGAAAATCTCAAAATTAATTAGGTTAATTGGCATCAGGTCAGCTACATGATTGGTTATGAAAAGAACATTCCAGAGAGGATGAGTCTTTAGAAAGTATAGATTGGGAGGTGTTCACTCTGTGAAAGACTGCTTAGGCAAATAGTGCAGCAATTTAAAAGTAACGTTTCTCAACATACAACGAAGAGTTTAGGATCTCAATCTATGGTATTTAAAATCATCAAAAGATTCAGAGAACTCGGAGACGTCTCTGTATGCCAGGAACAAGGCCGGAAACCAATATTGGATGGCGGTGGTCTTTGGGCCCTCAGACGGCACTGCATTAAAAACAGACACAATTCTGTAGTGGAAATCACCTCATTGGCTCAGGAACATTTCCAAAAACGTATTCTCTGTGAACCCAGTTTGTTGCTGCATCTACAATTGCATGTTAAAGCGCAAAGAAGACACCAAATATTATCAAGATCCAGAACCTCCGCTGCCTTTTCTGGACCAGAGTACATTTTAGATGGATTGGGGCAATGTGGAAAACCATCCTGTGGTCTGACAAATGAAAATTGTAAATTATTTTTGGGAATAATGTGCTAAAAAGGAAAGGGACCATTATGCTTGTTATCAGCGCACAGTTAAAAAGCCAACATCCGTGATGGTATGGGGGTGCATTAGTACACATGGGTGACTTGCACCATTAATGCAAAAAAATATTTAAAGGTTTTGGAGCAAAATATGCCGCCATCCAGACAACATCTTTTTCAGGGAAGGCCTTGCTTATGTGGAGATAACGGCGAAACACATGAATGAATTCCAATAGCATGGCTCCACAGTAAAAGAGACCGGGTGCTAAAATGGCCTGCCTGTAGTCCAGACCTGTAACCCATTGACAACATTTGGAGCATTATGAAATGAAAACTATGACAAAAGAGACCGAACTGTTAAGCAGCTGAAATCCTATATCCAGCAAGAATGGGAAAACATTTCACTTTATAAACTGAAGTTCTCAAATGCTTACTGAGTTAGTAAAAGAAGGAGGTGCAACAAAATAATGAACACGATCCTCTCCTAACCTTTTTGCTGCCATGAGAAAAGTATATAAAGTATGTATTTTTCTAAAAACAATAACATATTTCTCTGGATCAACATTTGATCTGTTATCTTTGCATTCATTTCAAATAAATATTGGGATTAAATGATTTTCAGATCATGGCATTCAATCAGTGTGTCAGATTTTGCATATCAAATATATCCACCTATCAGCATCAAAGACATGGGCCTTTTTGTCTTGGGTGTGACATTGGGACAGCCACGCCCACAAACCCGCCCCCTGGCTCCTGGCTGCTTTTTCTTGTACTGTTTCATCACTGTTTATGCTCTTATTAATCACTGAAGTTCATACTGCTATGGACGGACTGGGACCAAAAACGGCACTAGACTTTGAGCCAAACCAGAACATTTATTATTGATTATTTTTATCAATCTGCTTTGAGGAAACTGCTCCCTGGGGACATGGATTAGAGGCGTGTAGGGCAAAGAACTATTGATTTCACCTGTTGTGAATCAACATCTGTCATGTCTCTGCCCAATCAAAACACCCTCAGGCCGGGAAGACAGGAAACCTTCAAGATCTTGGCAGCTGGAACGAATCCGTCCTCACACTGGAAAAGTAACTGCTCCACTTTAACAGTTTGTTTAGTTTTAATAATCTTATTTGTGATAGCCCATGAGCCCATGTAAGTCATTGTTTTAACTTTGGCCTCATTATGTTTGCTTTTGAAAAGACAGGAATACAACAAATTCCTCAGCATGAAAACTGAAATAATTCTTCTTGGTGTATTTTAAGGGGAAAGGCCAAATGTTCATGCTACACACAATATTCCATAACGACCAAGCAAAAACACATTTCGGGGAACGTGTGCCCATTCACTGAATTTCAAATATCTCATGAACATAAATATTCAGACCCTTCTCCTCAACACTCCATACTGAGCTGAGATGCATCATGCATCTGATCGTCCTAGAAAGGCCGTTATTCTGAGTTGGTAAGACATATGGGACCCTGCCATGGGAACAATGGTCTAATAAACCAGGACCAGAAAGGGTCAGTCCATTGGTTCAGCCCAGCAAGCCCCAAGTCCTTGCCAAAGTGAAACGACGCTGGCCAGGACAAACCATAAACCCCAGCCAGTGCCGGCCCTAGCCTTTTGGGGTTAGGGCCCCATCTTCCCTAGCGGGCTGTGGATTAGCAGCAGTCTGGGGCCCCCTGGCGGTTGGGGGCCCTAAGCGGATTGTATGTAGCTTTGCATAGGGCAGGCCCTGACACCAGGCCACTGTTTGAGAGGCCTACCGGGAATTCTACATTAATCCGGTGCTCCAGATAACCATTCTGGTATCGTCGCCATTTACTATACTAACAGTTGAGTTTCATTATCATCTTTCAGCTGCAGAACCATTGACCGCCGGGTTTATTCATACATTACGGCCATTAGCGAGGCTTGCTATTTGGTGTGGTTGGAATAAGATGTCAACAGATCTATGTGAGGACACAATCTTCCTTGAGATTGCATTTGATCACCTACAATGCCATTATCTAGTCTGAGTTGTCGCAGTAGCCGGGACTCGCCCTGCACACATTATGTCAGTGGGAACAAGACATAATTATTTTTGCAGCTTTATGGTTACGGACATCATCTCCAGTCCCCACAACGGAGGGCCACAGTACTTTATAACAAATGAATGGCCCAACAGTGGGCTCCGGAGTTGAAAGGGATCTGGAAGATTAATGACTAGCGCATGAAAATAGCAAAGTAACCTACAAAATACTACTGTACATATTCTCTCTGTGTACTCGACCAACGATAAATCATATTATGTAATATGATGACATGTTATCCCCGGTACCAGATAAAGTGTGAGGGAATAGAAATATGAGAAAAAAAAGGAATAAGGGTGCTACAGAACTATCAGGGTTGAGATCAATTCAGGAAAACATAATATTCCAATATTCACTATCTTTTCTTTCTTGTTCTATGCTTTTGAAATAGAAACAATATTTTAATCGATTTGACCCAAACCCTATTAATAGTTTACACCACCATGCCATAGTATGAAGACACATTTCTCCTGTGTCAGTTTGTTGTGGGGTAATAATGGAAAATGAGTGGGCAGTTAGTCACAAGATACTCCCCAAATGGCAGTGGTTCCCTATTTAGTGCACTTCTTTCGACCATTACGCAAAAGCACTGTTAGAAAATAGGAGGCACTTTGAAAAGCAATCTGAACTGCTGTTCAGGCAATATAATGCTGTTGCAGTCTGATTCTGTACATGAAATTACTGGCAAAATGCTACACCCTTTACCAAAACATTAAATCAACAGTTATGTAATTCATCAGATTGGTCTGAAACACATCTTGAATGTTGACTTCTGACTGCATAATGAGTAGAAGCCCGAGGGATGGACGGAAATAGACAAGGAAGAAATTGCTTCCAAAATGGCCCCCTATCTATTAAAGAATAATTTCAGATTAAAACTAGCATGCTGTTTTAGTGCTTAGTCATCTAGTCCTAGATGACTAACATATGTATGCCGTCTGTGTGTGTGTGTTTGTGGTTAATCTAATTTTAGATGATTCCAGGGCCTACAGGAGGCTGCATCACACAGAAAATCACAACTCCATCCCAAACAAAGGACTATGTCTCAAACTGTCCCCTTCCCTACCCAGTGTGGTGCCCCAGAGGGCCTATGCTCCCTAGTATAATAGGGATAGGGTGACATTTGAGACACACGACACGGCTGTTTTGGGAGTATCAAAACCGCAATGTATGATGGGTAAACTGTGACTGACTGATCTACAAATAAAAAAGTCTCAGTTTGAAGTCATTTCTAAAATATGGGGATTTGTAGATCAGTCAGTCGTCACTCGCCTAGAGTTGTTTTGATCCATTCGAACGTGGTCCATAACTAACAGAACATAGGGTTCCATTCCTTGTTTGTGACTCCTAATTAAAAGTGATGCTGTGAAAATGGGACAGGAATTCTCTTTTCTCCTCTAGGGAATATGCATTTATGTCAGTCAAAGGGACAATTAGCCCTATTACCTACATAGTGCACTCCGTTTTACAAGTAATATGAGAAATACACTGTAGCTAGTGGAGACAGACTGGTACCCTACATAGGGAATAGGGTGTCATTTGGCATCCGGCCAAGGTGTTAATGGTGACATGCAGGATTAGACCCACAGCCCATGGGCACTATGGGGGGCATTAGTGTGGCCTTATTCTGCCAAGTCCGATGTGTGAAAGTATCAACAGAAGGGAGTCAAGTGAAACCAGAGGTGGAAATGACACAAAGATGGATGGAGGGATTGAGGAGGGCAAGGCCTTATGGAGAACACAGCCAGAGCTCAGAGTCCATTCAGTTGAGTTGATTTGATTCGATCAGAAGGGTTGACAAGGTAATGTATTTGCCATCTAAATAAAATATAGCAATAGTCTGAATATTGTGATACACTACTGTTCTGAAAGTTTGGGGTCGCATAGAAATTTCTGTGTTTTTGAAAGAAGAGCTAGTGTTTGGTCCATTAAAATAAGATCAAATATGTTTCTTAGGTCTTCAACAAAACACCAGTCTTAATGTCAACAGTGAAGACGCGACTCCGGGATGCTGGCCATTTAGGCAGTGGCAAAGAAAATGCCAGATCTTAGACTCGCAAAATAAAAACAAAAAGAACACAGACGCTGGATAGAAGAAGCATTTTGTCAAGAAGGCCAGCATCCAGGTGTCGCCCCTTTTCTGTTGATGTTGAGACTGGTGCTTTGTGGGTACTGTTTAGTGAAGCTGCCAGATGTTTAGACACAATGAATGTGTCCTCTTGCTCAAATGTGCACCGGGGCCTCCCATTCCGCTTTCTATTCTGGTTAGAGACAGACTGCACTGTTCCGTGAAGGGAGTTGTACACAATGTTGTACAAGATGTTTTGTCGATTTCTTCATTTATCAAAACAAGAATAGGCTGACGAGTTTGAAGAAACCCACAAACGCTGATGCTGAAGATACTGAACCTGTCTAAAGAAATAATTTTATTTCCTTAATCAGCACTTTCAGCTGTGCTAACATAATCACTAAAGGGTTTTCTAATAATAAGTGAGGCTTTTAAAATTATAAACCTGGATCAGCAAACACAATGTGCCAAATTGAAACGCAAGACTGATGGTTGCTGATAATGGGCCTTTACACGCCTTTGTTGATATTTCATTGAAAGTCTGCCGTTTTCAGCTATAATCGTTTACAAAATGAACAATGTCTACAATGTATTTCTGATCCATATGGTGTAATTTTAGATGTCCTTGCTTTTAAAAAAAAACTAAGACATTTCTAATTGACCCCACACATTTGAATGGCAGTGTACATGTTGGAGTGAAGGACAAATTATCTTCCACAACTTGTATTCTTGAAGAGTCAGTGGATACATGATAGATATACAGCACAGGTACTGAGTGAAGCCATGTATTTTAAGTGGAGACAGTACTTACAATAACATGAGCATCCTACTAATTCCAAAATATGTCTGCACCAATTAAGGATTGTGAAAAGACCATTGTATTAAATGGGTTAAAACACATGCATTTGTTACTTTAGGGGCCTAACCTCTACATCTCTACCTTGCATTTGAAGCAATTATAACATAAAAATTGTTTATAGTCAGTCAACTCAAATGACTAATTGTATGAAAATAAAATACTTGTCATTGACTGTTTGAATTAAAGGGAGTTCATTCATAACACCTTGCCTATAATTGCCTTACAGGACAGTGACTATGAGGCAGCACCACAGAACACTACCCTTGCTGATGGCTACTTTATGTGGTAGGATGTAATTCTACTGAGTTGTGTGATTGTTCCAACCTAGCCATCTTAATATAAACGCTGTAATTATACATCTCTCGGGATAAGGACGTCTGCTATATAACTATCATGTAAAGAATGGACGACTCCTCTTCACCTGTCAACTACTTTAATTACTTTTCTCTTTCCTGTCCATGCTGTTCTTTTAGTCTGATGTCACATAGAGTTGCCTTGAATGACCACAGTGATGAATCCTGGATGTATTGCCCTGGGTTGTTCTGCCATACTTTCTTTTCTACCGGCTCCCAGTGAGTATTGGCCAAATGCCATTGTACTGTGCCTGTAGTGCACTTTGACTAGGGAATAGGGTGCCATCTGTGATACAGCCTCTGTATTCCATCCCCTTGATTATAATGCACTGTGGCCTTTGATCTCTGCGCAGCTGTGATGCATAGGCTCTCTCAGCATTTGTGTGTGGGTGCGTGTGTGTTAGTGTAGCGCTGACCCTCTCAGTTAGTGTGCTCCTTGTTATACAGGGAGCACTGTGTGTGTGTGTGTGTGTTTGGATGACTATACAATGAGATGGGGCAGTGCTTGATCAGTAGCCCTTGGAGGTGATTTACGAGCTGAGGGATTTGTGGTCAGAAAGCTTCACTGGGTATATTCTCCAGGGTAGTCCTTGAGAAAGGATCAGGTAATGAGGGGGAAAATTATGAGCAGAAGACGCTTGGGCTTTAAATCACATTCCACTCTTCCTCCTCCTCCTGCTCAACTCCACACTCCTCTCCTCATGTTTTAACTAGCGCCATTAGCGAGCTGGCAAGCAAATTAACAAGACAGTTTGAAAAGGTTTACAGACTCCGCCCACTCAGTGGTTCATGAAATATTTCTTGTTATACGATTTCCAAACTCAAAAAGATGCAAGAATGCATGTGGCAAACCAGTAATTTGAAAGAATAGTAAGTTCATGTTCTTCAAAAAGTATGTTTCCAGAAAAGTACTTTTTCAGACATTACGTCATGAATGAGCGGAGCGTGTGACCTCTATGGGATTAAAGTTCTTTACAGGACAGGGGTTCATGGGATGATATAAGGAAGAAGTGAGTGCGTAGTTCTTTACAGGACAGGGGTTAATGGGATGATATAAGGAAGAAGTGAGTGCGTAGTTCTTTACAGGACAGGGGTTAATGGGATGATATAAGGAAGATGTTAGTGCGTAGTTCTATACGGTACAAAGGTTCACGGGATGATATAAGGAAGAAGTGAGTGCGTAGTTCTTTACAGGACAGGGGTTAATGGGATGATATAAGGAAGAAGTTAGTGCGTAGTTCTATACGGTACAAAGGTTCACGGGATGATATAAGGATGAAGTGAGTGCGTAGTTCTTTACAGTACAAGGGTTCATGGGATGATATAAGGATGAAGTTAGTGCGTAGTTCTTTATGGTACAAGGGATCACGGGATGATATAAGGAAGAAGTTAGTGCGTAGTTCTATACGGTACAAAGGTTCACGGGATGATATAAGGATGAAGTGAGTGCGTAGTTCTTTACAGTACAAGGGTTCATGGGATGATATAAGGATGAAGTTAGTGCGTAGTTCTTTATGGTACAAGGGATCACGGGATGATATAAGGATGAAGTTATTGCGTAGTTCTATACGGTACAAAGGTTCACGGGATGAAATAAGGAAGAAGTTAGTGCGTAGTTCTTCACGGTACAAGGGTTCACGGGATGATATAAAGATGAAGTTAGTGCGTAGTTCCTTACAGTACAAGGGTTCACGGGATGATATAAGGATGAAGTGAGTGCGTAGTTCTTTACAGTACAAGGGTTCATTGGATGATATAAGGATGAAGTGAGAGCATAGTTCTTTACGGTACAGGGGTTAATGGGATGATATTAGGATGAAGTTAGTGCGTAGTTCTTTACAGTACAAGGGTTCACGGGATGATATACGTTTGGGAGGTGTAGCAGCACAATCATGTCTAGACTTTCTGTTGTTTTTCAGTGTTCAAGAATTTTCAGTGTTTTGGGTGAAAGTGATCTAGTCTGATTTTTTCATCTCAAAGTCTTCCTACCATTTGCAAATGTTTGCACAAAAGTTGAAGAAGTAGTCCCAAACTCCTGTCGAGCGATAACTCAAGACACCTCTCCTCCCGCTAGCGCATTGGCTGTCTGTCTGATTGCACAGAGGATCTGAGGGATTGTCTGTTCTACCTTTAAGTCCTTGTGCTGGTTAAGCAGTCTGCCAGTCCACTACCACTCCGGTTCCCACCAGCCAGCACGTCACATACTACAGCTCAGTAAAGTGGCTGTCCAAGCCCTCTGAGGAGATGAATGATTGTCTGCCTTATCGTACCCCTAGACTCTGCCTGGCGCCAACTGAACACAGTTATGGGAGGAGAGAAAGGAATGTCACCAGGGTGCTGAATAAAGGAGACCACAGAGCACTCAACACCTGCTGAAGTCAGCAAGATGGACCGGCACCTGCCGCTGACAATCTGTGTGTGCGTGTGCTTGCATGTGACTGCCAGTCTCTGTATAGTACAGGCTTTGTGCATTTAATACTTACCTTGTGCAGTGAACTGAACAAGAGTTCATTGGGCCTATTGTTAGCATGCTAGTTGCATCATATTCACTTGGACTTGGCCGTTTTGAAGACCCGAGTAGCGGAAGATCCTAATTCCTTTGAACATTCTCTCTCTACTCCGCAAGACATTCCCGAACCATACCTAAAGCTGTCGTCGTTTTAAATAGCTTCAGAGAAATCTCTGCCGTTTAGTCCATTGCAGTGTGTGAGAGAGATAAAGACTGAGTTTGCTGTAAAAAAAAAAATCATGGCCGTTAATAAGCGCCTAGTGAGAAACTAAAGGCTCAGTCCCAAATGGCACTCTATACCATATGTTTTGCCCTGCCTGAACGGAACGCATTACTGAGTTATAACCATGAAGAGGAAAAGTGAAGTCGTCTGGACAACGAAACAGAACGATCAATTTGACTCGGAGGCAGAATTAAAATTTGTGACGCCTAATGTTTCAGGTTTAATTATCCTTCACACTAGTCACACGATGAGGGTAAGACTCAGAGTGAAATGAGTTTGTGGCTGGTCTCCTAATAGTAGACAATCATTTAGGAGTAATTATAGGTCCAGTTAATTTAATGTTTAACAAAGAAAAAAAAGCTTTCATTTAGTGGTTTGAATGAGACACCAACCATAATGTGATTATGGTTTGAAAGTATCTATTAATCAATGTCTGCAATGTTTATTCGGCACAAACAACAAAGTAATTAGGTCTCAGACAACACAATTATTATCTGATTCACCAGGGAAATGCACCCCAAAGCATGCATTCCAATGATGGCTTTGGAAAGTATTCAGACCTTACATTCTCCACATTGTCTGTGCTACACACTTAATTTATAAATGGTTACTTTTTTGCCACACAAAACCCCATAATATCTCATATAGTATGTATTCAGAACCTTTAGTCAGTAATTTGTAAAAGTGTGTTTACCAGCGATCAGAGCTGGTAAACACAAGTTTCCTTGTGTATGCATCTCACAGTTGGATTTTGGGCATTCCTCCCAATCTTTTGAATCTACTAAAGCTTTGTGTCATTGGATTGAGAGTGTTGGTAAACTTTGATCAATAGGTCTCTCCAGGTTTTGGCTGGAAAACTCAATGACATTCACAGACCTATCCCAAAGCCACCCCAGTGTTGTCTTGACTGTGTGTTTTGGGTTGTTGTTGTACTGAAAGTTAAATTTGCACATCAGTCTAAGGTCTGATGCACTCTGGATCAGGTTTTCTGCAAGGAACTTGCTCTGTTCATCCTTCCCTAAAACCTGACCAGTCTCCCAGTCACTGCCGCTGTGAAGCATCCCCATAACATGATGCTCCCACCACCATACTTCACCCTAGGCATGGTATTAGCCATGTGATGAGCAGTACCTTGTTTTCCCCAGATGTAGTGCTTGACATTCAGGTCTAATAGTATGATTTTTGTCAGACCAGACATATCCGCTCTTGCACTCCAGGTCATTTAAATGAGATGAGTTTTATACCTTTTATGCAGGAATGGCTTCCTTCTAGACACTCCAACATAAAAGCCTGATTGATGTAGCACAACAGAGATGTTTTTCCTTCTGGCAGGTTCTCCAGTATCTGCAGAGAAACTATGAAGCTCTGGGGTTTGTTCTTACTGGCTCCTTTTTGCCGGAGGGCCAGTTCTTGTAAAAGGCATGAAGGTTTCAAACTTCTTCCATTTCAACTTGAATGATAGAGCCCCATGTACTCGTGGGAACTTCCAATGCGTTAGACATTTTTTAAAACCTTTGCCAGATCCATGCCTGGTCATAATAATATATTGGAGGTCTATGCAAGATTTATTGGATTACATGGCTTGGTTTGTGTTCTGACATGCCCTGTGAAATACCGGACCTTATCTAAACAGGTGTGCGCCTTTCTAAATCATCCAATTAACCCTCCAATCAATTTAATTTGCAACAGATGGCCTCCAATCAAGTTCTAGAGCCATGTCAAGGATGATCAAAGGACACAGGATGCACCTGAACTCAATTTGGACCGCCACGACAAAGAGCCTGAATACTTACAGCATGTAAATGAGATATTTCAGTTTATTTTTATAAATTGGCCAAGATTCCTAACTAGAAAAACGTCCTCTTGTGAACTGAATGGGTGTTGCACAATCTGTTGCCTTCTTTACATCTCAAATAATAAATAAACAGTGGTTGCCTGGTCACCAGGCCTCCAAGGAGATCATACATGACTCCAGGTGGAGGAAGCGTGCAGACCCTTCCTCCTCCTGGTAACCCCTGTTCCGGACGTTATCCTCCGGCAGACGGGTGGGCATGACGGGCGGGCATGACGGACGGGCATGACGGACGGGCATGACGGGCGGGCATGACGGGCGGGCATGACGGACGGGCATGACGGACGGGCATGACGGGCGGGCATGACGGGCGGGCATGACGG
>JACXGK010002857.1:0-50263 GCA_016801125.1 Novumbra hubbsi
GCACAAACAATAAACCACCCCGGGTGTGGTGAAAACCTGACCTAAGTAGGCTCCCCAATCAGAGTCAACTGAATGCAGCTGCTCTGACTGGGGAGCCCACAATGGCATGGAGATGGCTAGAGGCCTCTCCATGTGCCATGCCCTGAATGGGAGCCCCAAAGCATAGAGATGGCTAGGGGCCCGCATCCAGGACATGACATCATCCATATGACTGGCTAGATAGTTTCTGCTCTGGTCTAACATGTCTGCAGGGCAAAATGTGTGCCAGTAAGTTGCAATACACAGTGGATACGTTAGTTACCCCCAAGGAGGCAAATGAGCCTTGGAGACAAGACGCTATATTCATCCATCGATCTATTGTACTCACCGCATTCAGGTCATTCTCTTCAATGTTTTCCCCTCCTAACAATGCTGCACCTGACGTGTGTGAATAGCTGCATCCGGCCTCATTTCTCAGCCATAATGGTGGCACACACTCCTTCCCCCCCCAGGACCCATTCTATTTGTTTTAACAGACAGCTTCCTTTCTCCGAGGCCGCATCTTAAATAGCACCCTAACCCCCAGTACGGCGCGTGGCTTTGGTCTAAAATGGTGCCCTATAAATGGAACAGGGAGCCGTTTGGGGCACAGCCTTGGTCTCCACTGGCCTCTTAAGCCCTTGGCTCTGCTGTTCTATGCAGTGTACACAACGTATTCCCCTGGAATGCTGCCTCTTCCAACAAATCCCTCACTACGCTCTTTGTGTGACAGCACACAGCAGTTTACGTCGAATCGGGCAGTGCATGTTGGGTCATGCCACCGTTGCGCTGTCCCGTTGGTCTTATTCCCGGATCATGCACAGAGCTGTCGTCAAATTCAGAGTTCAACGTTGGAGACAGGATATTGACTAATAGTGACATCAGTGTGGGGGTGTTTGGAGAGGCCCTATTCTTGATCAGTCTCAGGCGTTTGGCCTACTGGAGGCCAGGCCTTGCTGTCCGAGCTGAGCAAACGGTGTGTGGAGATTTGTGTGTGTATGTATGTGTGTCTCTGTGCAACATGCACATGTATACTAAAGCTGGGCAAATAAAATTTTGTCGTAAATCGAAAATTCTTAAACAATTGAAAAGTAAATTGAACTACATATCCACTTGAAATTTGACTTCTACTTTTAATCCAACGCCTTCAAATCGATTAGGTTTCACATTGGGCGCTGGGAAGCATTTAGGGTATTAACGAAATAGAAAACAAATATTGTATATATTTTGGTGAACCATGATGGATTTTTCACAATTTTAAAAAGCTACTTCTCTGGCACAAAATGACAATCTGCAAAAAACATGATAGACTAGGGAAGGTTGCTAAAATAGTTTTCTTATTAGTACCTATTGACAACTTGATTTTATTAATGACCTTTCACATGGCTTAGTCTGGCATATGAATGGAAATGGGTCCAATATATTTAGTTTAGTTTAAAAGTTTTGTAAAAATTGTTGCCAAACACTATTGAGACTAAACAAAATGACTTTTCTAACCATAAGAATTGTTGCCAAACACTATCGAGACTAAACAAAATGACCTTTTTCTAACCATAAACGTTGTTGCCAAACACTATCGAGACAAAACAAAAGGACCTTATTCTAACCATAAAAATTATTGCCAAACACTATCGAGACTAAACAAAATGACCTTTTTCTAACCATAAACGTTGTTTCCAAACACTATCGACGCTAAATAAAATGACCTTATTCTAACCATAAAAATGTTGTCAAACACTATCGAGACTAAACAAAATGACCTTTTTCTAACTAGAAAAATTGTTGCCAAACCCTATCGAGAATAAACAAAATGCAAGAACGCTCATATCAACCACCGCGTTCTAACTGTCTAGTAGACTGTATCTCGCTGTGTTTGATGGATGTTTCGCAAACACCCTCAGCTACATGATTCTCACTATTTCTCGCTATAGCTAGTGAATGCAATCATAAGATATGCAATCGGCAAAATGCCTGTAAGACGAGTAATGTGGTTGGTATGAACACGTTTCGGTTTATCGTCCCAGCTTAAATACAGTGCATACAATTACATGGACCTCTGCTTTCCTCAGGTTCTGAACAATATGCAGCATAACAAAATGTGTGTGTGAGAACGCTATGTGTTTCAGAGTTCATCACACACTATAATTATGGAGTTCACTTATTAACGCATGCCAGTGTCCGTATGTGAGAGTCCAACCCGGGTAACATGATCTGAACCCATGTGTGGAGCTGCTCTCTGACTCGTACACCACTCCCCTCCGACCCAGAGGATCAATCAGTAACCTGCGTACGGATGACTACTACACAATGCCGAGGTTGGGATGGACACACACACACACAGGCTTGTTATTTACGGAGCCCACAGCTCTGTTTGATTGACTCATAACAGGGTATAGCACGGCCTGGTATGTGCTTTCATGTCCATACCCCAAGTACACTACTACTTCAGCTCTATGACAAATTGTAAGCGCCGGACTGCGTTATGTCCTTTCAACATTGTTTATATTCGCAGGCAGGCTTTGATTTGCTGCGTGTAAAGGTATTGTTAGATGAGACTTGAAAGCCAAACCCATAAACTCTGTTGAGAGGCTACATTTGCCCTGTCATCTTGTCAAGTATGCCTAGGATATCCATAACCATCAATTTATGTGTGAGGTAGGCCTGTGCTTTACTGGACTGGAGGTGCTCTGGAACAGGGAAATGGATAAGCTCACATGTTATGGATGTCCCTGGTGCTCCTCTGTCTGAGCGACATCCGTTGTCTTATGTCTCCAACACACACACTTACACACACACAGACCCACACATACTCGCATGCTTATAATATTTTATTTGAGCACAAAGACACACACTGCCCTTAAGAAACAAATCAAGCAGCGGTCATTGTATGAGGACATCGGAAAGTAGGGCTCACCCCATTTAGTCGACTGGTTGATTGTGTGTTCGACAGACAGGCGGAAAGCTCCAGTATTTAAGAGATGAGGATGGATCTTGGGAATATCTTACCATATTTGTGAGACGTACCCAGTCGGCAATGAAAGCTATAGACATTCAGTTGACCATGAAACGTTTAGTCCCGAGGACGTATACACAAACATACGCACACTCCTAACCCAACACACACACACATCATCCAGCCACATTTTTAACCCCTGAGCCAGAGCCAAAGAAACATGCATTTTTCAAACTGGGAACACTGAAACACATCACACACAAACACACAGTCTGGAGCCAGGCCTGAAGTGTCCACTGTGTTTATCTGAGACTCCAGACACTGGAATGCAGCTGTGTGCTGATAGCTGGCTGTCAGGGGTGAGAAGCGATACCAGGGGAGGGGCTGGCTGAGGAAGACCTGTAAAAGATAATGTCAGTGTCCTATACGCTACACACTTGTAGGTGCAGGCCCTGCTACCAAAAGTGCTTTCCCCTCTAGCTGCATCACAAATGGCCCAGAACCTTTTAACCCCCCCCCCCACACACACACACAATACAGAGTGCCTGCCTCCATTCTGTAACCAGTGGTTGTTGGAGTAGTCATGAGACCAATGCATCCATGTGGGGTCTCTATTTGAAACGTGTTATCTGAGAACTCGGATGCTGTTTATGTATATGGATGTATGATCTCCGTGTTGTCTGGTATTTGTCCAGGGACAACTCTCGACTATTATCAAATGGTTCTATTAGTTTAGAAAACCTCATGGATGCACACGTCCACTGTCATATGTTTTACCGCTCTCTGAGAATGCTAGCTGGTTCCATCTGATTAGCTATCTCTTAGTTTTATCACCTCTGTTTTTGTCAGTGGTTGGTAAATATTTTTAACATAAACAACTTAGATGGTAGATTGTACTAAGTAGTAGTGATGATTTGTTGACTAAACTCTTGTATAATGTAATCATTAAGTATACCTATTTGCTTATTTGATTCAATTCTGAACTTGCCTAACTCATTCTGCTGGCTTGCATATATTGCTTGTATTTTATCTTAGATTATCAGATGACTTTTGAATTGACTGTTAATACCTACTTTGTTATTTGTATAGTGTTGCACGGATCACATATTGTATGCACATGCATTACAGTCCATATGTCTTTGGGCTGTGACGTCAATTATTTTAGTTTTGCTCTATTCTCCAGCAAATTCGATTTATAATGAGACGTTTAATTTTCAGAATATTTTCTGTATTTACAAATTGTACATAGGGGGGTCCAGTGATTTAGGGGGGTCCAGTGACATAGGGGGGTCCAGTGATTTAGGGGGGTCCAGTGACATAGGGGTCCAGTGGTCTAGACTGCTGCATCCAGTGCACATGCCCTGCTGCATTATGGGTTAAAATCCATAGATTTCTTTTAGCAAGACTCTGCCCTATCTTTCACCACTGTCTATATAAAATGAAACAAAAAATACAACCTCAAATATAAGGAAGTAAATAAGTAGTGCTCTGCATAGGGATTAGAGTGACAATTGGGAAGCTGGGTGAATTGACTTCCTGATCTCTACCTGCCAAGACGGAAAGCCAATCCTTTTCTGTAACACTATGGGTCATTGTTTTATTCTCTGCTCTTACTTCCTGACTTTTTTTTACTGTGGAGCTTATAGAAACAGGCTTTAAAAATGATGCTTCAGAATTATATGAATGTTTCTAAGTTGTCTTTGTGTGAATTGGGACTGAACAAGTCCAGGCAGCTGTCTATGAAAGAAAAGCAAGCAAGTAGGAGGCTATAAGAAAGTATTACTTCAATTACAACTGTACCACAAAAGTCGGGCATAGCCAACAGAACAATTACTAGAGCTGTGAAAAACAATCCCTAATAAGTAAATTCATAAAAAGTATCACAATATAGACAAAGGATAGACTGCAAGATGCAAACCTCTGATCAGCACCAACAACAGAAATGCCAGATTAGAATTAGTTATGAACTACAAAGCTCAGCCAGTAGAGTTTTAAAACAGAATTTTAAGAACTGATAATACAAAGGTGAAACTTCATCATGCATGGCTGGCTCTGGAACAGGTTCACGTATCTTTATTGAAAGTGTAACAAATGATGGCAGCACCAGAGTAAATTCAGAAGTGTCCTCATTGATCTGAGCCTGGTGAAGTTCAGGGTCATGGGCGGTACTATTTCAAGGCCACTCAGTACGATTCCGTCTGTTTTGTTATTCATTACTCAAGATAGGAGACTTCCAGGTAAAGACCTAGTCTGGACTCAATGTGCTGTCAAAACCCCATTTCCCACTGATCGTCTATTGCCAGCCTCTTTAACAGCCCCGTTGTGAAACTGTATGTAAACTTTGTGTAAACTGTGTGTAAACTGTGGGCTGTTTACTCTGAACATGTGTAATGACGGTGATAAAAACACAATGGGCCAGATGGATGAGCTGGTAGTGGTGGTGTTCGACCCCACTCCAACCTCCTGCTCAAACAGTGACTAGCCTCCTTTACAAATATGTGTGTGTGTGTGTGCGTGCACGGCCTGTGGTGTGCGCAGGGGCCACAGGGTTTAAAGGACAGGGCTGGGCCCTCTCAGCCACTCATGTTTGCGCTCTTCAGTCAATCGGAACGAATGACAAATCATTTCACATGTTTGGCTAAGCTTGCACTTCAGATCTCTCAATCACACTACATGGCACACTGATTGTTCTAAGGAATGGATGTTATAGAGATACTAAAGTATTTTATTTATACTTATTTATTTACTCGCTTCTCAACGCCATTTTGGTATTTAAAGCCATTCCCAATTGTCCTTTTGAAACAAATTAAGTTCTGCTTTTGTGGGGAAAAGATTTTCAGATAAATGGTAACAAGTGATGCACGGAACTAATTGCTCTCTGCATAATGTTGCTACACTCGCTGGGAATTCTTTGGAATAAGACAACTTTTTAGTCAATGAAAATGCTCTTCAATAGTAGACCAACCTTTATCTCTGCTGGATACTTCCGTCCAAGCAAAGTCGAGAGCCACCCGCACAATCCTCTGACGTATAGGCCGGATTGCACAAAAGTTGTGCCTATAATTACCTTCTTTTCATGGAAAATAAATTGTATTCCTCCAATTACCTATAAGCTTTGTTTACCATAAATGTAGCTAGCTAGCTTAGTTAGAAGTGCGTAAGTCTTAGTTAGCTAGGTGTGTGAATACAAATTCTGCTGACATTAGCTAGCTAGCTTAGCACGGTTTGTGAAATGTCAATAACTTTTTGGTGAACCGTTTCTTTCAGACTCATCAAAAGTAGGCTGCATTCTGTCCAATCACAAGTCTGCTTTGCATTTCATACTGTACTTCCTATCAATAAGCATATACTGTACAATATGGAACTTTGTTCGTGACACCTATGGTATATGAGGCCACAGTAGATTTCCTGTGAACACGGCCACACACGACTGTGTGGGGTTGTGTGTAGAGATTTAGAGGGCCTGTGGCAGTACCTCTCACCTGTTCAGTCTTGTTCCAGGCTTATCAACAACACACACATATTCTTTGTTCCAATAGCAATGTGGGCATATTTTCCATTCAGGCATTACACTAAATTGTTTTGATTGGATAAATGTTTTTATATGCTACCAGTGTACCTGTCATCAGTGAGTCAGCCCCGGACTCCAGCAAGAGCTACTAGCAGTTTTTAATAACTTAATCTAAATGCCAATATATGCCATGCCCATTTGGTTGTGTAATACATTGGGTTGTAGTGCCGTTAGGTTTCCTGATATGATTGTGCAACGTTCTGCGATGTAGTGTTTTGTAGCCTCTACCTTTGTTGTTTTAGGCTCTAGAGTGAACTCAGCATTCAGCTTCCAAAAGCTTTAACTCACTACCATTGGACATAAAATAACGCCAAGCAATGACAGTCCCTGGTTCTCATTTATAGTTATAAACTACTACATACTCCAAGTCAGGTGTGGGTATTTAGTTGACGAATGTGAACATCCTTTATTAACTCACAGTTGCCAAGTTTATTGACTGTCACGGGTGTGAGTGAAATTGGAACCATTTGAAGACATTTAGAAATAAGAAGTGAATTTACTTACAACTAACATACTCATAAACGGTAAATCAAAGGCGCTGAAACAAGCAGCTACATAAAGAACACATACAAACACCAAACATGACATGTACTTAAGTAAGACATTACATACAATAATGAACCACACCAAATGACAGAACCAAGGGGCATATATACACACACACACATCACCAAATGACAGAACCAAGGGGCATATATACACACACACATATCACCAAATGACAGAACCAAGGGGCATATATACACACACACACATCACCAAATGACAGAACTAAGGGACATATATACACACACACATCACCAAATGACAGAACCAAGGGGCATATATACACACACACACACACACACACACATCACCAAATGACAGAACCAAGGGACATATATACACACACACATCACCAAATGACAGAACCAAGGGGCATATATATACACACACAAATCACCAAGTGAAAACAGGTGCGTGTGTCCAAGGTGCGCTTCAAAATAAAAGTCTTCCCCAGAATACCACCACCGAAAGGTACCATGCTACCAAGCTTGTGACATTGACAATATTTTTAGTAGTTGTATGGTTGTTCCATGATTAGAAATCCTAGTCCTGCGGGACTCAAGTTTATTTTCATTAAAATTTTGTTCTGAAGCTTCCTGCCAAATCACAGCTTAGACAGGAATCATTAAAATTCAATGTATATAATTAATCGCCATTACTGTGCAACAGTAACGTTTAACAGTGAGTCAGTTCATGCGGGAGTTCTAAAAGGCACCCTATTCCCTTTATACTCAATATGTGACCAGAAACCTTTTGGACACTGTCAAAAGTAGTGCTCCCTATTTGACACAACATATGTAGTTCTGATGTCAACAAGAACGGTCAACAACTATGAAGCTGAGGCCTCCTGAGTTTGTTACCGTTTTAAGGCAGGGATTTCCATAGTTGGGTCTGTAGTGGTCTGCTAGGGGAGCTCTCTGGGTTTCACACAATCTTTCAATGGGCCTCTGAAATAATAACTATTAGCCTATATCTTATCTGGTGGCATAAAGGCAGGCTTCCAACCAAAACGTACATGTGGCCCGAAAGGCCCCAAGAAAGCTAATCTATTTGATGTATGTAGAATCCAACCCAAGGGCAATGGAGTAATCCCCTCAGAACCATCCACTTACTGGTTAATGCCAAAGGACTTCCTTATACCAATAATATGTCCCTTCCCAGTAGCCCAGTTGTACTGTGAACTGCTGACTTGGCGTAACCGCTTGTCGTTGATTGATTACAGGGATTCCACCTGGGCTGGGGACCTTCTGCAGAGCTTTTAGCTTTTGGGGCTTTGTAGACTATCCCTGTTCACTTCTCCCCCATTCTTACAGGAGCTCCCGGTCTCCTCTGGTGATCTTTTTGATCTGTAAGGTTCTTACTTCCCCCCGGCAGTCTTCTGGTGAATGTAGTTGATGGAAGTAACTCTGGGGAGAGGGATTCGCCGCTCTCTCTCTCTCTCTCTTAACAAGCTACAATCACATATAAATCAGACTCTTCTGCTAAACCAATGGTCTGTTTGCCAGGTGGAACTTTTCAGCCGGACAGAGATTTTGGATGAATGATCACATGACCGGAGCGAAGGGTTAACTGAGGGGCTGTATTCTATAATTCCAGGCATCCAGATGGAAACTAGGTCAGAAAGAATTAAAGGGAGAAACACAGTGGAATTCTCACAGCAAAAATTTGTCCACAAATAACAGTAATGGCAATTTCTGTACATTTTGTGAATCCCTCCATACATCTAAAGCATTTGATAACCCTTTAAACATTCATAGTCTTGCGTATAATCCTTCCTCAATCAAGAATACTCTGACTACCTCAAGGCAGCAATATATCTCACCTTATCTACACAAAATATTTGGTCAAGCCAATACAGACTGAGCATTCCAAAGTACTCTGGGTGAGGCTGACAGATACATAAAAAGGCAAATACTGGAAGAGGTAAGGTCATGTATATAATATTCTACCTCAATACAGATCAACCAATATTAGCAAAGATTCAGATTCTTGTTAAACCTGCACAAAGGGATGAGACAAGGCTGTGTGTAGTCACCATTACTTTTCACTTTAGCCATTTCACATAGCAACATATTTCTACAATATTAAAAACACTCCAAATAAAAATCCTGTATGCAAATTACATTCATATCCACATAATTGACCCAATAACGCTTGTTTGAGTTTGTGGTTTGAGATGGGTGAGACAGGTGATGAAGAGACCGTGGCGAAAGGTAGAGATAGGTGAGACGGGTGATGAGGAGACCGTGGGGAAAGGTAGAGATGAGTGAGACAGGTGAAAAGGAGAGATGGGTGAGACTGGTGAAAATAGATTATGGTGTGAGTATGAGACGTATGTTAAACCCTGATCTCTTGCAAGGAGCAGCATATATGCATTGAGCTGGGAGTGTTACCAGTGGAAAATGGCTCATCAAATTCTTCTTATTTTTCTTATTTCTGATATCTGTCTTTTATTTTATTTTAAATGTTCCCATGCTTAGAGTTGTCGAAAATTATATTTTTTCTCTACTTTTACAGCTCAAAACATTCTTGACTCTTAATAGAAAAGATTTGAAACAGAAATAGACAGAGCGTGATGTTATTCAAAACACATCAAACGGACTGTAACAAATACTTTTTGCCATCTTGCAAGTCTTCAACACAAGCAGGCACGTCTGAGCAAGCAAACAAGGCTGCACAAGTTGTACGTTCAACTACACTTTTTGCTGATATGACTCACTTCTTAGGCATAAAATATTTTAATAATCAATTGAAACATTATATTATTACATATGTTTTTTGTGAATTTGAGGACTGCAACCGGAAGTATGATGGAATTAGAGCATTTCTGGCTTTGCTTTGCCAGCCATGGTTCTGAACAGTCACTAAGCTCTTTCTTTCTGATGTCTGTCGGTCAGTCAGGCTGAGCCAGGCATTGCTTTCTGTGGTTACCGCATTAATGCCAGAACAAACGACAGCCTGTGAGAGGCAGTGGATGTTAGTTTTCTAATTTTTCCTCATTTTTCTCAAACAGATGGACATTGAGGCAAATTCTCCTCTTTTTCTGTTAAACAACCCCCCCCCCCACACACACACACACACAACCCCCCCTTACCCTTTTTCTTCTTCACTCTTTCTCCTTCTCTCTTTCTCCTTCTCTATTGAGGCCATCTGACTCATGCCTTATATTCTCCACTTTAGTGGGTAATCAGTAGCACACCGTCAAACCCCACTAACCCTCCTCCTTTTCCTCATAACAAGCTGTCTGTGTCTTTAAATACATTGGTGACACTTCAGAGAGGAATCCATGGTTTGGTGACCACAGGTCGGAGTCATTTCATTGGATTATCGCTGCAACAAAGTATCACAATGGAACATTGTAAGAATTAGACACATGTAAGGGGGTCTTAGACGTCTATGGGTGTTGCCATCTGTGTGAGGATTCGAGTTTAGTATATCAACTGTATGAGGATTCGAGTTTAGTATACCAACTGTATGAGGATTCAAGTTTAGTATACCAAATGTATGAGGATGAGAGTTCAGTATGCCACCTGTGTGAGGATGAGAGTTTAGTATACCAACTGTATGAGGATGAGAGCTTAGTTAGGGAATATAAGTTACAGGTTGAAGGGGGATCTGGTGTGAACTGTCTATGTTCTGACCTGGATGCAGCACTCATCTGTCTGGGTTATAAAGTGTATATTTTGCATGGTTTGACTCATTGAGTGTAATGTGACTCCTCTGAATCACTATTAAATCAATCATATTTACACCATTAGTTGCTAAAGTGCTTGTTAAAAGACCTTGCCCAAACCCCAACAGGAAATGTCACCACAATAGAAGCACAAATCAGCTTGACCCATGTAAGTGGCTGATATTCATCAGCTCCTTTTAATACAATAAGTCACTGGACTACTACAATCAGGTCATTCAATGAAATTAATGTTATAATGAAGGCCATGCAGGTTGACTCACAGGCATGACTGATGACTGAATTGTATGACCTTTAGAGAGATCCTTCCCTACTCTATGGGTGAGGAGAGAGACCTCAAATAAATGCTTCCTGACTTCATGGGTGAGGAGAAAGACCTCAGAGAAATCCTTCCCTACTCTATGGGTGAGGAGAGAGACCTCAAATAGATCCTTCCCGACTTTATGGGTGAGGAGGGAGAACTCAGAGAGATCCTTCCCTACTTTATGGGTGAGGAGAGAGACGTCAGAGAGATCCTTCCCTACTTTATGGGTGAGGAGGGAGACCTTCCCTACTCGAGGAGAGAGACCTCTCAGACCCGTAATAAGCAATGCCTGGTACAGATGCCTGGTACAGATGCCTGGTACAGATGCCTGGTACAGATGCCTGGTACAGATGCCTGGTACAGAACAACCGAAAGGAACATGATGAATAGACTGGGGACATGACAGGCGTCTCCAGTCAGCAGTCCATAGACCGCCATGAGGGATTCCCCGGCTTCCAGTGCTGCTCAGTGGGGCCGCTGGTGGGGCCTCGCCCCAAAAAGATGCTTATTTCCATTCTGAGGACCATTTTCTCCAAATAGTCCTGTCATCTTCTGTAATGTCTCTCTTTGTGACAGGCATCGCCCGGTCCACCAGTGGAAGGCTGAGGAGGACAGACAAAGAAGGCTCTTCTTCCATCACAAGTCCCAGTAAGTGAAACTTAAGCCGTCTTGTCTGTTTTCAGGGTTTGCGGCAAATGGTGCACCACGTTTCCTGGTTGTTATCCCGGTCTCCCATTCGTATGGAGACGGTAGGCTGTGCGATCTTCACAGCGTCGCCAGCGGACTGGCGGAGGCCGGGTTGGGGGACCCCAACGCGCGATGAGCAGCGCGGGTGGCGGAGGACGAGGGTCGAAGGCAAAACACAAATACGGGAAAAGATCGAGCTGACAGGGGAAAATGCCAGGAGGAAAAAAACAAGGAAGGAGCAGGCGAACGAACAGGAGACCAAGAACAACTAGGATCGAGACTCACAGCAAACGAGGAAAAAACACAGAAGCGAAAAAAAAAACCCCACACCTTGATTCTAGTGAGCCTAATCGCGACGAGAATGGCGTTGAACGGGCATGGCAGTGAGGACTGGGTATAAATGGAGTGGTGCTGATGAGGGGATGGGTGGCAGGTGTGGGCAAAGGGTACGGGGGTGGTAATATGGGAAGCGGCATGCCCAAGTCCGGAGTGACTCCAGGGGGAAGAAAAACAACGGGGGTAAACCAGAAAGCCCGGACGCGTCCGAGGCTGTGACACAAAGTCTGTAAACGATTCCTTATGACAGTTCGGCTAACCACCAGTCTAGCAGCATTGTAGCTGCCTGATATTGCTGAGGAGTAGAACTCCTTTGTTACAGGGGGCTGGTATTATTGAACCAGAAACGTCCTGCTTCAGAGATGAGAGGGATGTCTCTGAGGCGAAGGAACGAGACGAGAAGGCTTGAAAGAACGAAGGGGGACGTAGTGCCGACCCTCAGACCGTACTGCGTGTGAACGGTCACCATTTCCACTGGCGTGTGTGTGGGTTGTCGGGCTGTTTCTGTGGCTCACGCCTGAGATAACCACCTCCCAATGGGAAGAGCGGACTCCTGCAGTGTCAGCATTGGGATGTGTGTGTGTGTGGGGGGTGGGGGGGGGTGCGGCTTTGCCTGGGGCGCATAGTTTGGGGAGGTTACACACACACACACCATGTGTCGTCCCGGATGTGCACTCATACCAGAGGAATCTGACAGGCCACGAGGCAGCAGCCTGGAGCTATAATGGGTAACAACAGGCTATAATACACACACTGACAGACTTATAGACATGTATACCGTGTGTCTGTGTGTGTCTGTCCGGCCCAGGCTAAGATGGGTTGAATGAGATCCAGCTTGTCAGCCGGCCAGCCCGAAGCTGTCCCTCAGTGTTCGCATGGCATGTGTGTCTCCCGGGGAGGTTGTGTCACCTTAACACACCGATTCACACTGGCACACACAATGACAGAACCAGGACTGGTTGACTGTCTATTGGTTGTTTCAGTGGGGTCCCGAACCGGGTGTGTATTGCCCCTGGGTGATTGTGTTTATGGAGCAGTCAGGAGACTCTTCTGTAGGAGGCAGTCACACCCTGTCAATGACATGGCTCAATTCCTTCTATTCAGCGTGATCTAGATCACACACACGCACACACACTTTATATAAGCAGGGGGAGTTTTGCATTGCACAACATAGCTTTTTTCGCTTTTTGCGCCTTGGTGTGTTTAGCACACACATACACATGTGCACACACTGTTCGCCAGACAACCCTTGAACCCCAGGCCAATTTGTGGGATGTGGCAAGGTTCACCTGAGTTTCCTGGACAAAGACGTGGGTGGATGCCAAGCACTTTTAGAGACAAGAGGAAAACAGAGAAAGACAGACATAATAAAACTGAAACTAAGACAGACAGGATCAGAGGTAGACAGACAGGATCAGAGAAGACAGACAGGATCAGAGAAGACAGACAGGAACAGAGGCTGGCAGACTGCCAGAAACAGAGGTAAACAGAAACAGAGACAGACATATTTTCTATTACTGATAGACCTAAAAATCTCTGGTATTTTGTACATTTCTGGAAAGTCAGATTTTACAAATGTTCTCACTCCCCCTCCTCCGTTTTAGAACAGTGGTGATATACTGTACTGCCCAGTGTCATATATCTGCAAACACAGACATTAGGCATGTCAGGACTGTATGGTGTCTGTACTGTACTGTAGCTGTGCAGATAGGCCTGTTTGACAGGGGCCCTTGAGGCCATGGGGAGTACAGGGTTATTTTAGGCAAACTCCAAGGAGTTCAGATCACATGGTCCTTCAGGGTTTCTTTTACCAAGATACAATGCAGCTACAGTCTAATGGCAAGGCAAAGGAAGAAAGGGAGTGCAAAAGAGAGGCAGAAAGAAGAGATTGAACGAGAAGAAAGAATAACAAGAGCTCCATCTGATCAGCACATGGGCATGTTGTAGTTCTGCACTGTTCATTAGCAGAACAGACTGGAGAAATCAACTGGAGAGAGAGAGTGAGAAAGGGAGAACGAGTGGAAGACAGGCGGAGGGAGGGAGAGACGGGGGGAGAGGAAAGGAGAGGGAGGGAGCAAGAGAGCTTGCTAGCGAGGGGGTGGGGGGGGGCCAAGGGGAAGTCCCAAAAAAAGAGAGAGGAAAGGAGCAGACGTTTCATGAGGCTGTGGAGGGAGTGATCTGGTTATGGAGGGGGACAAATTCTCAGGTAAGATGGTGGAACTTGGCCAAACTAGATTCTCCTCACAGCGTTCTAGTTATTTGCGGCTGTTCGGGGGAACTAGTCGCTATTAAAGGGAGGGTTCAGGGCTTTTCTCGTATGTATTTTCTACTGGCAGCTTTCTATGTGTTAAAGGGCTAGTTTTGATTGTGTGGCTTTATCTTGCAAGACTTTAAAGGACACATCCACGGTTGCACCTGTGTTACTGGTCGTCTTTCCCCACTCTCTTTCTGTATTTATGACTTCTCTCTCTGTGTTTTACGTCGTTGCTTTGGCAAAATGTCCCTCTGGCTGTCTAGTGATTGTGTTACAGTAACTACAGTATCATGTGTGACACTCATCATCATGTAACGGTGTCTGGTTTATGTGTCTTTACATGGGTGACTTATGTTCTCAGTGATGTAGTTGTTGATTCTAATGAACTGACAGGGAGAGTGGCGATGGATTAAACTTATTACGGCGCCTATGGTGCTGAGAAGACCCATTTTATCCGTTGTTCCGCCCCCCTCTTAAAAACAGGAAAAGCAGTGGTTTGAACAGTACTACTTTTGTCCCCCGTGGCTCCGACCTGACCCTCCATCAGTGTGGGGACTGAAGATATTTAGTTGGCAGCGGGAAGGTTTTTCCACACTACTCACTTTTCCTAATCTAATTTGTCCGGTTCACTCACTGTGAATTGATGCCCACAGAGTGTATCTGTCATTCTTGGGTGCATGGATCAGATCACACTTAGATTCGTCTGAGAACACATATGTGGGTTAGAGTGTACTTGTGTGTTAAAGCCATGGGTGGAGCTCCTGTATTTCCTTTAGCGGTTGTTCTAGGAGTGTTGGTTTGAGTATTGAAAAAAAAGTCAATGTTGGAATGGAAAACCTAGAAAGTAACTGCTTTAATGTCATAGTACACTAGACAGGAAAAACGCAACACAACACAAGTGTGCTTCCCTTTTCTATAGAACCTACTGTGCAGTTTGAAGACGGTTCAAATGGCAAAATAGCCCCAATACAGTCTGTCTTCAGGTGCTTCGCTCAGCGGACAGTAATGGCTTCAGCAGAAGTGTGTGTGTGTGTATTCGTGTGCCTGTTTATTCGTATTTTCAGCCATATGTGTGCAGGCATATGTGTTCAGTGCGGGTGGATGTAGGCTTATGTGTTCAGTGCAGGTGGGTGTAGATGTATGTGTTCAGTGCGGGTGGGTGTAGATGTATGTGTTTAGTGCGGGTGGGTGGGTGTTGGCGTATGTGTTCAGTGCGGGTGGCTGTAGATGTATGTGTGCAGTGTGGGTGTAGATGTATGTGTTCAGTGCGGGTGGGTGTAGATGTATGTGTTCAGTGCGGGTGGGTGGGTGTTGGCGTATGTGTTCAGTGCAGGTGGGTGTAGATGTATGTGTTCAGTGCGGGTGGGTGTAGATGTATGTGTTCAGTGAGCGTGGGTGTAGGCGTATGTGTGCAGTGTGGGTGGGTATAGACGTATGTGTGCAGTGTGGGTGGTTGTATGTGTATGTGTTCAGTGCGGGTGGGTGTAGCAAATGTGTTCAGTGTGGGTGGGTGTAGACGTATGTGTTCAGTGTGGGTGGGTGTAGGCGTATGTGTGCAGTGTGGGTGGGTATAGAAGTATGTGTGCAGTGTGGGTGGGTGTATGTGTATGTGTTCAGTGCGGGTGGGTGGGTGTAGACGTACGTGTTCAGTGCGGGTGGGTGTAGACGTATGTGTTCAGTGTGGGTGGGTGTAGAAGTATGTGTTCAGTGCGGGTGGGTATAGACGTATGTGTTCAGTGTGGGTGGGTGCAGGCGTATTTGTGCAGTGCGGGTGGGTGTAGATGTATGTGTGGGTGGGGTTGGGTGTAGTGGCCACAGTGTATGCTTACAATCCATTTATTCGTCACATTTGTTGCCGCCCGCAAGAACATGCCAACCATTTCATCACAACCACGCCAGCCCACAGGACACGCTGTATCCAGTGACCGCGGCTCATTTAACCACTGGGGGATTGTTGTGCCTTCTAATGCAGCATGATAATATCAGCCGAATAAGGGTTAATAACGGTGTTACACTCACCACGTGACCTGACCTGGGCCTTTTCTAAGACACAAGGCTGACGTTGTGAACAGCTGTCAGGCATATTCCAAGCTCACCCTGTCTCTTCCTTCTCAACACAGAGAAGCAGGCCGCTATATCATCAGACCATAGTGTCCATAGAGGAACTTGGTTGCTGCAGCTTGTGAATTCCTAATGAATACGTTAGAGAGATGTTGCTCCTTGTTCAGACTGCTCACTTTGCAAGAACAGAATGTATTTTCCAATGCAATTTTGCTTTTTAATACCAGGTGGCGGTGTTGGGTTGAGCATCTCTTCCTTACGGAGAGACTGTGGCCTAAACAGTAAACCTATCATTTTCATTTTCACAGAGCTTTTCCTTCAGTGTGAGAACATATTAAGACAGCAACGACTTTTGTGACAACAATGTAATTGAAATAAAATGTACTTAAGACGTAAATAAGATGTTCTATTCAAACTAGGGATGAGAAACCGTTGGTGTGCCAGAGGTAGGCCTTAAGGCACAACACATGCATGTACCCAGACCCAAAACGTATAAAAACCTCCTGACAATGTTGTTTACATGCTAACTAACCTGCCTAACTGTTAAACATATCCTGTTGCTGATTATATGACTTCTGAGATGCCAGTGTGATTATCTTCCCAACGAAAAAATTCTTTAGACCTCAGTAACTGCAGGGAGTTTCTGTCTCTTATCTTTGACATCAATCTGGCATGAAGTCTTATTCATTTAAAAACAAAAATGACTGTTACATAGGATCAGGTTAACCTCTGTCCTGCAAAAACCCCTGTTTTAACTTCAGAAATCTGGTCACTTTAGACGAGGGTTCATTTTATCCCAATCTATCCGCCTGGGGTTTCTGGTGTTTTTAAAGGGAACCGATTGTCAGACAGACCTAGGCAGATTTCAGCTCGTTTTATTGGAGGAAACCGTGGGCAGAGCTACTTCCTAGTTCACTGTGTATCTGTTGTTTTGGTTGTGTTACCATGGACATGACCAAGTAGAACAAGATGTATATGCTCTGAAGCTGGTTGGGGTTTGTGATTATACTGGTGGTTTCTTAGCATTCAAAAATTAGATTTTATTTGAGAGATGTGGAAGGAAAGGGATAAAAACAGGAAGAGAAAAAAAGAAAAGGCTATTCCTTATGGGGGACATATGCTGTATCTATTTACTGAGTCATTCCATCTATGTGTGCGAAGGTGCAGTTTAACAACAGGACTTGTATTTGATAAGGTTTTGCTTTGTAAACCCTTAAAATCTCCTGGTATTTGCTTAAGGACAGCTGTGACCACAGCTGCTTTTATGCATCAAGTGTGTGTGTGCTGGTGTGTGTGTGTGTGTGTGTATGGTGACTGACATCTGCTCCTGCTCCTGTGTTCATGTATAATGTATAGTCAGGTACTGTACATGTTTCTGAAACCATAGGCCATGTTAAAGCCACAAGACTTGAGGCTGGCTGTACACACAGTCGGTCAATTCCACACTGTATACACACACACATTGAGACTCAACAACAGGCAACGTTTCTATATTTTACAGTTTCATGAAGGTCATGTTTCTGTTTACAGTAAAAAAGTGATACATTAGTCATAGTAATACTGAGTAATGACTCACATGCTTACTCACTAGTAGGAGACCTTTTACCCTGAGTCTTTTTCCATGAAAACAAGTATGTAAGATGTTTTTTCAACTTTCTGTACAGTATCTCCTTTTTTCTCTCATGCATGTCTTTTCATAACTCTGGTAGAGACCTGGCACTGCTATGTGCTTGTCTTTCTTTCTGACGGTCTGTCTCTGTCTGTCTCTTGCTCTTTCCCCTGTCTTCCTTTATCTTACTCTTTTGTCTCTGTCTTTATCTTACTCTTTTGTCTCTGTCTTTATCTTACTTTTTCTCTCAGTCTTTCTCTTTTGTACTTTCTCAAATGCATTGCCCAAGCATCAATATATACATTATATATTTATAAATGAAAAAAGCAATACATATGGATCAAATAGTAATAATATAAGAAGGACAACATTTTCCATAATATTAAATAAATAAATCAACTGTTAGATATATAACTAATTATATTATTAAATAGTTGACTGAATTCCCAGTGCATTTGGATTGTGCATTTGACATATACAGACAAGATACTGAAATCTCTTTATGCTTTCCATTCCGCGCATTTTGGGCTATTGATTTGCTGCCTTTTATTCGTAATTTAAGCAAACCAAAACAATGCCTGTGGCTCATCAGTTTGGCAGCCTACCTTTTCTTCCAGCATTGACCGTTGACCGACATAAGCAACCTGTTATTATGATCACGATGTTTCAGTAGCGTGCAACGCACATGTTTTTGCAAGGTTGCATGAATAGTGAAAAAACACCATACAGGGGATTTTTGTAGGGGATTTTTTTAAGGCTTACCTGGTCACAGCATCAGGATATAATGTCAGACTGCTAATATCTACGTTTAGTCTGCCTGTTAGATTTAGGCCTGCTTGTATTTTTTTGTGTGTCGGGAGTAATGTTTTATTTTGAATGTTAAATCCGATTATAACGTGAAAATGCAGAACGCAAATTTCAATGTGTGTTTTGTCCAGCCTGCTTGACCACGCCACAGATCCCTCTTTTTCTAACATCTGGCGTCTATGTATTTTGTTGACGGCAACAAAAATTGCTGTGGCGAATTCTAAATGCAAAGTCTCTTTCTGGATGCTTTCATGTGACTTGTTAGCGTCTATTACTAAGACACAGAACGGTGCAAAACCATACACTTCTGTGGTCATCCACCTTATCATGCGATGGCCTCGATTGAAAGTACCTCAAAACAGGCTCACAAATTGTTTTCAGAGTAGCCTACTTGTTTGTCTCTGACATGGCAACAATGAAACTTGTTCGTTAGCTAGGAGGCATCCTCCCTCTGGGTTTGGGCTAAAGGACAGTCCTCCCAGTGCAACGCGTAAACCCAAGACTAGATATAAACATGGGCCCTTCTGAAGAGGTAAGTCTTCAGTAAAGAATTATGGGTTGGGTCTGAATCTGCATCTCAGATTTCATTTCGCAATAATAGAGCTCTATCATAGACAGACATGCATCCCGCTGTTTGTTTAGAAGTTCTGGGTACAATAAGTTAGTGGTTACATTAATAGACCTCAACTATATTTCTGCTGGCCTTATATCTACATTTTAGTCATTTAGCAGAAGCTTTTACCTGAGCTACTTCCTATAGCAAAAGGGTTAAGTTCCTTGCTCAACAGCACACCAATTCATGCTTTTACCTGGTCATCTTAAGGATTAAAACCAGCAACTTTTTGATAACTGGCACCACAATCTTGAGCACTCATTCCCCCTTTGATTAAAGTCCCTTCTACATGTCCTCTCTCCCCCTCTCCCTCCCGGTCCTGGACACAGGCTAGTAATCAAGAGGTCAAGGGAAGATTATCCCCCTCTCCTTGACAGCTGACGTTCATTAAATATATTCATGTGTATGCTACAGTAAAGTTTTGAAATCTACACCCCCATTTTTGTTACAGCATTCTGTAATACAAAAAAAAAGTTTTCTCTCTGCAACACTTCTGGCACTGTATGTTGTATGTGCTGTATGTGGCAAGTTATGTTTCTGGGGGAATAAGAACAATGAGAGAAATGCAATCCATATCATCCGGCTGTTAAAGACAGTCAGTCAGCTGCTGCCTGCTGGAGACAGGGACGGGAGTGGACATGTTTGTACCTCATGATGATGGCTTTGAAGCATGTGGTCTGTGTGTGTGTGTGTGTGTATATGCATGTGTTATCAGGGAGTAACAGATGTCCTCAGAAGCATTGAAACCCATGGTAGATCAAGACCTAGCTAGGACAGATTAGAAACAGCTTTTAAATAGGCTTAGGGTTAAGGTTAGGTTTCTAATTAGGTTAGAATTTGGGTTAGGTGTTAGAGTTAGGATCAATTTGAGGGGTTTGGGGCTTTGGGTTAGAGTTAGTGGTTAGAGACAACTGGATTTTAGATGGAAATAAAAGTAAAGTGAAACAGAAAAGTGGCAGAGGAAGAGGTGTGGAAGAGAGGAGATTGCATCACAGCCAGAGGGTCTGCGGGGGGATTCTCCATGTCTTTATTACTATCTAGTCACACATCACTACTGAGAGAGATCTGTGTCTGCTCCACAGGCACCCGCTACTTGTGTCCCCCAGGGGTCAGTTCTAGGCCCTAACCTCTCCTTTCTATATGCCAAGTCGCTTAGCTCCATCATATCCTCACATGGCATCTCCTGTCATTGCTATGTGAATGACCCTCAGCTATTACTCATGCTCTACAACTGTTGTATATTGTCTTACCCAACGCCGGCTGCAGCTTCTAATCCAGGCACTTCATATCCCAGCTAGATTCCTGAAACCTACTGTTGGTCTTCCTTTGTGGGACCATCAATAAAATGTATCCATAAAGACCCAGCATGCCTTGTATTTACCCTCGGCAGGTTTACACCCTGCTCCTCCACATTGCAGTCTCATCTCTTCTCCCTCATGGCTCTTTCAATTGTCTGAAAACGTCAGAGATCCTTCACAGTTCCATAACTATAAATGTAAATAACAATATGTATATATGTAAATATATGTTACAATTCACTACAGGGTATATCTAGTAGATTATTAGTACTAGACAATTTAGATTAGTTATCATCAGTATGGGGCTTTACATTGCTGCTGTAGCTCATTCCTGTAATTGACCATTTTTGTGCAAAAGCCCTTGTGTTAAAACTACAACACTGACATCTGCTGGATTGTTTCAATACTGATAAAGTTTTTTTTGTGCCAGATTTTATTAGAAGTCCTAGCAATTAAACCAAGAACCTTAGCTTTGATCTGATCCACTTTTGGAAAGGCAATTTTTTTTAAGAGTTTAGTTTTTGCCATTAGAATTAATGTCTATCTCAGCGTAATGATTTGTGGTTAGAGGTAAACTAATTTTGAGGTTTTGGAGTTATAGTTAGTTTTAATTAATGGATTGGGATTTGGAAGCTGAGGTTAAAGTGAAGGTTATTTTTAGGGATAGGGAAATCTAATTTTCCATATAAATCAATTGTTACTCCCCAAAATAACCTCACTAGTTATGTGTATATCTTGTGTATATCTGCAAGTGGAATGATGCTGTTGCACCTCTGATCCACCTGGCTTTAACTTAGGGTGATCAATATTTTGTGCAATTTTGCAGATTCAATCTGAAAATAAAATGCATAAAATACTGTCATTGAGTATAATGATTAATGCTACACTGGGCCGGCACTCGCTAGAGCTCTTGATATAATGCACAATATATTCATGCTGTGAAATTCAATTTGTTTACGGGCTTAAAAAGTGGAGTGAAGTTTTTAAACAATATTGGCATTGTAGAATTACATTTTCTTAAGAATATCATAACAGCAAGGTTACAAAGTAAGGAATGTTCTGGGAATCTTCTTAGAGCATTCTGTGAATCCTCGCCTGAAAGGGCAATGCATACTGGGAAATTGTATTGAAGGTGTGGTTTAGTATACTACACATTTCTTTTAAACGAATACAACTCAAATCAGGACCCCTTTAGACGTAACTGTTTAGAGTCAAGTCAAGTGAAATGTATTAATAAAGCACATTTGAAAACAGGGTCAACTGAAGTGCTGTACAATCAAACAGAAAGTGTCCAGGACAGCAAAGAGAAAACCATACATAAAACATACAGTTAACTAAACATATTTTCATAGGACATGACAGACATAAACACCCTACCCATTTGCAGAGGAAATGGGAGGTTTAACTGACAGAGTAATCCATGGATATAAAGTTCCTATAAACTTCACAAGGAAAACGTTACATAAAGGTTCTGATCTCAAACTAAGGTTATTTCATTAGGTCATTTTAATGTTCTTCACACCATGTATTGATTATACCTTATCAAAATCGCAACATTGCCCAAACGTTTTCATATAATTCATTTTAAAAACACCTTTCTACAATGTTCTAAGAACGTTCTGTGAAAGTAAGTTATCCAAGAACCCTTAGGGAAAAGAAGCCTGGAACTGTAAGGTGAATTAAAAAATCTTTAAATAACGAATAACTATATGTTGATCTAAAGAAATTTAAAGAAATATGGACCTATCAATATTTGATGTTCTTTCATATTATATCTTTGGATAATGGTAATGTAATTGAACCAAAAAAATAATAATTTTAACCATTATATCATTTATTTAACAAAAGATTTACAAAGACGCCATTTCCTACTGAGGAAAAATTAGGACACCCTATGTCCTCATAGCTGGTATTGCAGAATATTTTAAGCTGTGTCCACATTTCTTAAAAAATAACTAAATATTTCATGGGGTGTCCTTATATATATATATTTCTTTTTTAATATATATTGAGTTGGTCCCCCCTTTGCAGCGATAACAGCTTCCACTCTTCTGGGAAGGCTTTCTACAAGAAGTTGGTGTGTTGCCAATTTTTGGTTATTCTTCCAGAAGAGCATTGATGAGGTCAGATGCTGATCTTGAACGAGAGGACCTGGCTCACAATCTCCATCCTAGTTCATCAAAAAAAGTGTAAGATAGGGTTGATGTCACTGTTCTGTGTGGGCCAGTTGAGTTCTTCAACACCAAACTCAACTAACCATGTCTTTATGGACCTTGCTTTGTGCTCTGGGGCACAGTCATGCTAGATCAGAAAATAAAGGGCCTTCCCTGAACTGTTTGACAAGTTGAAAGCATACAATTTTCCCCAAAATCTTGGTAAGCTGAGGTATTAACATTTCCCTTCAGTTGAACTAAAGGGCCAAGGCCAACCCCAGAAAAACAACCCCACAGCATTAACCCTCCTCCACCAATCTATGGTTGGCACAATGCAGTCATGCAGGAAACTCCTGGCATTCGCCAAACCTAACTTTACGTGGTCTGTCACTTCATGGCTGAGTTGCTGTGGTTCCTAAACGCTTCTACTTTGCAAAAATACCACGTACAGTTGATCGTAGAACATCTAGGAGGGAAGACATTTCACAAACTGAATTGCAACGTTGGCATCCTATTACTGTACCAAGCTCAATTTCAGTGAGATCTTTAGAACAACTCATTCTTTCACAAATGTTTGTAAAGGCAGACTGCATGGCTAGGTGCTTGATTTTATACCTTTGGCAATGGGACTGAATGAAACACTTGTATTCACTGATTAAGAGGTGTGGCCCCATAACTTTTTGTTTACTTTATGGTTCAGGGCTTCCGTTGAAAATGTATGAGAACAGAATATGTTAGGTGGGTGGCCTGGTTATTTTGTTGTAGTCAAATAACTGCTAACTTCTATTAGTAAGCTCTGTATGATTCAGTAGTGCAATTTGACGTTTTGTAAGTGTAAGGCAGTTGATTGGAGACAATTAATGAATTTAAACTTACATGAAATCATGTAACTCTTTTACCCCAAAATAGTACATACGGCAATTGCTTTTTGGAAGGTTATTTTTAATGGGGCCTGAAAACAGACATTCTGAATCTTTACCCCATTTGGGCTTATGAGTGCAGTTGCCATGGCATTTCCAATGTTTTGGTCCAGTTTATTTATGTATGCTGACGCCAGGATGTGTAGTCCTGCATTGCTTAAGCTGCACTCTGCCATAGTGAGTTTACTATGTCGTTTTTTTATGTGTACGGCTTTGTTTATGAGCAGCACAATGGAAATATATTTTTATGGGTTTTTTTGTGTCATGCCTCTTTGATGTCAAGTTGTCCACAAAGTACTGCAACTACTACAACAACTATTGCCGGTGCCACGACTATTGCTAGCACCACAACGCTGCCCAGAAGGCCCATTCTGGGATATATTATTCCCTATTGCCACGGGGTGACCGTCCCTCAGTGCTCAGTCCCTCCTTTCCCGGCTCTCTTGTGTCTCCTGCCTGTCTCCTCTCAGGCTGACAAGGCATTGGCGGCCCCAGGCATGTTACACCGCTAACTCAGTACGAAAAACCCCAACAGAGTCTGGTCTTAAAAAGGACTGGACTGGAAGGTTGCTGCTGCAGTAAAGAGATTTTTGGGGGGGAAATCGTTTGTGATAAATCATTTAGTTCATATAGTCACCAACACTTAGAATCTTTCGTTTTGTCTCTCATGCATGCACATGCCCGTTTGCACACACACCCAAAGAGGCACATTCTCATGGTCATTAAGTCATTAGCCTACATATTTATTGTTGTCTGTCCCCAGAAACAGAGTATCTGCAGATCTCTTTAACAGCCCATAATAGTGCTGGAACCGGCCTGACCATATTAGTCCTCGTCCGTCTCTGGTCAGTGTGTCTGTGGTCTGTTCGGCCATTATTTGTTTTTATTTCCTGTCAATGCTGCATACGGAGAACCTTGGAACAGGGTAATGTTGTTGTGTAATTTGTTGGCGACTACGCAAGTCTACCCATGTACATGTGTGTGTTATTGTTTTAAATAGGAAAAGGCTTTTATAATATACACACACATAATAGTATCCACACACAATTAACACAGGCGTATTCACAGGGAGAGACTTAAATAAGACAGGTGTATTCACGGGCAAAGACTTAAATAACACAGGCGTATTCACAGGAAGTGACTTAAATAACAAAGACGTATACACAGGGAGAGACTTAAATAACCCAGGAGTATTCACAGGGAGAGACTTAAATAAGACAGGCGTATTCTCATGGAGAGACTTAAATAAGACAGGCGTATTCACAGGGAGAGACCACTTCAAGAAAAGCAAGAGAAGGGAAAGGGAAGGAAGGCCAGAAAGATGGGAGGGAGGAAGTGGGAGAACTGTAGAGAGAGAGGGTGGAGAGAGAGGAGTGGGGGGTTGTCATCGGCTCATCGCTCCCTCATTCCAAGCTTTGCAGCAGCAACGGCAGCTCTGAACGTGGAGGAGGAGGAAGAGAAGAGAGGGAGGAAAAAGAGGTTGGTGCTTTAAGAGAGAAAAGCTGTGGGCTTGGATCAGTGAGCCGCTACCTCTGTCTGTTATTTTACCCCTGCATGGTCTCCTAATTTGGGATTTGTTTAAAGCGGGTGACAGCATCTGGGAGACTTGGCCTTGCTTGGGAAAAAGGGATTCCTGCTCCCTCATATTCACCCACAAAATGTCTGATTCCACTGTCAATGCTCACTTGGAAGGGATCATCTCAGACTTTGAAGGTTAGTCTTGTCCTTTACGCACCTTTTTGTCTGTGTTTCTTTTGCTGCTCTAAAGTAGATTCAGCTCTGAGGACAACCTCAATATCCAGAGTTAATTTTTGTTTTTTAAGCGAAGCGGGATTCAATTACAGATCTTCGTGGTCAATACAGCAAGTATATTTGGAATGCAGACATACACTTTTCATCGGCTTTAATTCAACTATTCATGAACTTTCTCTCCCTCCCTCTCCCTCCCCCTTTCCCCTGTAACCGCTGTGAGCTGCATGTGTGTCAGTCAAGGAGGTCATGTGGCCATATGTTGTGTGCGTGTTGAGTTCAGAGCACAGTGTGCTATTAATTTAGCAGCCTTCTATATGCCTCTCCACTAGGAAGGAAACTTCTAGAGACCAAAAGAGTCTGGACTTCTGCTCTTTGCTAAGACACTGAAAAGTGAGTGTGCGTCTGTATGTATGCCTGTGCGTGTTTGTGCAGTGAGAGAGAGCGATGGAGAGTGAGAGGTAGAGATTTTGTTCTGGTTTACAAAGACATAGGAGAGAGGAAGGCTAGAAACTCAACCACCGACATGGAAGATAACACCTGGCTCCTTCACGCTCACACCACACCCCTCTACCTCTGTCTCTCTACCTACCTCCTTTAGGGGCTTTCCTCCCCCTTTTCATCTCCCTGCCCTCGGCACATATTCCCCCTGTCATCCCTCTCCTCCTCCCCACCTCCCTCTCCTCCTCTCTCTGCACCTTGTCCATCTTCTGGACCTCTGCAGCCGTGGGCTTTTCGTCAGGCTGACACGTCCTCCCTCCCCACATCAGCCTCTGTGCTTCACAAACACATGCCCATTAGGGACGCATCCACACTTGTCCGGGGCTGATCCTGTCAACACCCGGCACCTGATGGTATGTGCTATATGCTCCCCACTCACACCCTGTACCTGCCGTCATGGATGTGCGTCGCTCTCTGTCAAAGAAGTGAGAGTCAGTTGCTATTAGAGGATGATGTGTCCATCTCCCAGGCAGGCATCTTCTCTGGTGTATTAGTAGTTCCCTACGTCTAGAACACTCAGAGGGAATGGGTGTCCCACAGCCTGCAGATGACCTCAGCCACGACTTTTAGGACCTCTACTGACCAGGCTACAAGGGCCTTCTGTTGTACGTCTGCTGTTGTTAGCTTTTAGCCTGCAACCAAACACTTGGCTCTGTGGGGTGGATAAAAGAAAATCAAGACTTTCGGATATTGGATGTCAATTAGCCGAAATTATTATCCCGCAAAGTGTGAGTTATGGTACAAATAATGGATATCTGAAGTATCATAAGCGCTGTTCTATCCAAGCTTTTCTTAAGACATTGATTTCACTCAAATCTAAGAATTTGTTGTGTACAATCTAATAATTGGGCTATTAATTTGAACTTTATACTTAGAGGTCCGGTAGTCAAATTATCTTATGCTGCATGGATACTGCTCATACTGTCCGGACACGTGTCCGTCTGTCTCACATACACACACACACATACATAGTACTTTTTCTGTGTATGTGGGCAGTAAGAGGAAATTCCAGAGAGAGAGAGAGAGCAGATTTCTGCGGTGGGTGAAATTGCGGGGGTGGACAGAGGAGTGGATATCCACAACACAGCCTGGCCTCTCTTTTACGGGCCAGAGAAGAGAAGCTTCTGGCCCTGCCCTGCTCTGAGCTTTAACCCTCCATATAGAGGCTGTTCTGAGCTTTAACCCTCAATATAGAGGCTGTTCTGAGCTCTAACCCTCCATATAGAGGCTGTACTGAGCTTTAACCCTACATATAGAGGCTGTTCTGAACTTTATTCCTTCATATAGAGGATGTTCTGAGCTTTAACCCTCAATATAGAGGCTGTTCTGAGCTTTAACCCTCCATATAGAGTCTGCTCTGAGCTTTAACCCTCCATATAGAGGCTGTACTGAGCTTTAACCCTACATATAGAGGCTGTTCTGAGCTTTAACCCTACATATAGAGGCTGTTCTGAGCTTTAACCCTCCATATAGAGGCTGTACTGAGCTTTAACCCTACATATAGAGGCTGTTCTGAACTTTATTCCTTCATATAGAGGATGTTCTGAGCTTTAACCCTCAATATAGAGGCTGTTCTGAGCTTTAACCCTCCATATAGAGGCTGCTCTGAGCTTTAACCCTCAATATAGCGGCTGCTCTGAGCTTTAACCCTCCACATAGAGGCAGTCCATATACTAGTTACCTCTAGACAGGGTCAGACTCGTGTCACTAATAGTTCAAGTTGGAATTAGAGGTTTAGATACTCTGATCCTAGATCATTCTTTAACTATTTACCCTGTGTTACACTAAGGGTTTATGTAAAAAAAAGTGGTTACTCTGTCAAAATAGGACAGTCGGTTCTCAGCTATGTTGTGCTTGGGGTTGTACTCTATGTTCACAGATGAAAATCTAAGATTCCGTGCATAAGAATTGAAAATAAACAAAATCCTAACTTGAGCACTGCTGCTATATCGAGTTAGAAATCTTCCTGTGATGGTGATGTTTTGATGCTGCAACAATTCACTCCCAGTCATATTTATCACAAAAGGTGGTCCCTAGTTCAATAGTGGCACAAATAGCAAACTTACTAACCTTGTATTGATGGACCTAGGTAAGAACCTCTCCACATAATCTATTTTCTCCCAGGCTGCATTGCAATTTAACTATGACAGAGGTTTCTCAACCATTTTCAGTTACTGCAGTCTTATAAATCTTCTTAAGTACCCCCTACGGATAGGCCTAATCCTAGTACCCCTGGTTGTGAACCACTAAACTATTTAAAACTAAAGGAAGGGGGAAAGCCTCCTCTAGACCTTCTTTAGTTTTTGACAGGCAGGCAGTAGTTAGACTATAGGTCATGGTAAAGAATGAAGGGTTAGTGGTAAGTAGCATTCTATTCCATATGTCTGCAAAGTTTTCTACAAGGGCCTATGTATGTAGCTTTTGTCAAAAGTCATCGTTGTTTAAGAAATAGGTGGACATTTATAAAGCATCCATGGTCTTTGATGTAGAAAACCTTGTTAATCCTGTTGGACTGTTGTGCAGAAAAATATTCAAAAACCCTAGCCAGATCCACCCGACTGAGCATTACGGAGTTCACTATATTCGTTTGTTGTGTATAGGACGTATCAACTTTTTTTCAGGAATGTAATTGAATCAACATAATACAAGCCCATTTTCTATGCATAACACAAAAACAAATATTATAATATTATAATCAAACGTCATCCACAGGGTATGGCATGCAAAATGGAGGGAGAGCATTCTGTCTTCCAAGTCCCTTTAATTTACCCTTTACAAATCTACCACTTTACCAACACCAAAGAACCCCCAGACCATCACATTGACGCCACCATGCTTGTCAGATGGCATCAAGCACTCCTCCAGCATCATTTAAATTGGTCTGCCTCTCACAAATGTTCTTCTTTATGATCCAAACACCTCAGATTAGTCCATAACACTTTGGTCTAATCTCCCTCCTGTCCAGTGTTCTTTTGCTAGTCTTAAGCTTTTCTTTTTATTTGCCAGTCTGAAATATGGACTTTTCTATGCAACCCTGTCTAAAAAGCCTCTTCACTGCAAACTCTGTATCTCAAACTAGACACTAATAACTCGAAACAGCCGTAATTTCTCAGAACAAGAATAGACTGATGAGTTTCAGAAAAAAGGTCTTTGTTTCTGGCCATTTGATACATTTGGTTTTATTATAATGAACAGAAGAAAACAAGGACATTTCTATGCGACCCCAAACTTTTAAACGGTAGTATACGTTTAAAAATTTGCTCCATTGGTTTTATTTATAGGGCATTCTAGGCCTAACTACAGTGGATAGTTTCAGTTTAGACTGTAAATGTATGCTGTCTGTTGGTCTGTTACACTGAAATGCTTTTATTTTCCTACAACTTCTTTTTGTGTCAATCTGGCAGCTTCCCTGACCCTATCTCTATCAGGGAACCCCATTGGATGACAACAGAGGAAATATACCCTGCCAGAAGCTGATAGGCCATCCAGCTGTCTTCAATGTTATCACAGCTAACACAGTTTTTTGGCCTCTGTTGATAGGTTCTGTGTTTGCGAGTGTGTGTCTGTCATTGCACTCTTGAGCAAGGCACATAACCCTAATTGTCACCTTAAATGTATGCTTGTGTGTGCATAGCCGTAGGCTACTGAAACTCAATGCTGGGGTCATTACCATGCAAGGAGAACATAACACATCTTTGTGCTTTTAACTACTGCTCTTTGACACACAAGCATACACACACACGCACAGGGACACACACTTACACTCAAGCATGCGTCAACCACACAAATGCACACACACAGTCCCAGACAAGCCAAGGCCCCTTGAGTTAATGCCAGTCTTCCACACAAGGATGCAACGAAATACTTCCTTTTGTTAGTGAATATGAACTATTCCTCTTCTAGATGAAGTGTGTTTCCCGGTGAGTGATTTAGCCTCGGTTGTACCAAAACAAACCCTTCCTGTGAGTGTATTATAAATTATTACACTAGCGTGTCTCAAATATTGGGAATTGTAGTAATCATAGGACGCATAGGACACATGTGTAGCTAGTCTTCCACCTAGTCTACCACCCTACATGGCTGACAGACCAATGATGTTCTAGTAGCTTGGTGATGTGAACGTTTTTTTTTACTTCAGCCAAGTCTATTCATCAAACGGCAAGAAACATTGCGAAAAACAAAGAGGACCCACCTGCCTGATGTTTAAAAAAATGGTGAATAGACTTGGCTGAAGCAGGCTTGCATCTAGGTGAGTTCAGTTTGATAAAAAAATATGCTTTAACTTTAAGGCAAGGTATAAAAAAATATGTAACAGTATGACCGAAAGAATGGAGAGCTAAGAAGAGTGCGGGGGAGAATTTACCTCAGAGAGTCCTAGGAGTACAACAAACTAACTATGAGAAAACAGAAAGATAACTATTTGACAGCAAATTATAATTCTAGCACCGTGTGCTCTTTGTTTAGAGAAGCCAGAATTACAACGGCAGAATTGTTTATCACTTTCATAGATCCAAAACCCAAACGAATTGGGAATGTATTCTCAATTGGCTTACCTAGTTAAATACATTTGAAATAAATCAAAATGTGAATCGTTGACCCACTCAGCAGGCTACAAGAATGTTGCTGCCTTTCAGGTACTTGTAGGCCATCCGGTTTTCGAGACAAGCTAACAGTCTTACACCTTACAAGTCCAACCTGTAGTTTGGTACAGTCTTCTGTGGACCATCGTGGCAGACATGTCCACCCTTTCCTCCTGGAGAGTGTTCATGATGTTGCTTGTATGCATTTAGTGGTCATTGACTCTAGAGCTCTTTCCTGCTATACCAGGTCATATGTTACTGCTGATCTGAAACTCAGCAACAGATTTTAAATTAAATAAAAACTAGGCAGCTCTCTTGTTCATGCATTGCTGCCAAACACACCTGCATAATAAGAAAGAAGTAAATGCCAGTACTTTTGATACCCTTAAATAGAGGGGGTTTGTTCAAAAAGTGCTGTAATTTTTAACAAGCTGTAAATATTCTTAAAAAACAGCTGACAGTGTACATTTGAAACCCAAAGTTCTGTAAATCAATTCAAACATTGATAATCCCCAAATCAGCCAGGTGAAATCACACAGCAGCCTGTAGATTTAATTCCCGTAACGGGCTAGCATGAAAATGGACGCAGTCAATACTATAAGCAGCACTGGATAAGGCAGTCCGTGAGTTGGGTAAAATGGAAGAACACATGACTGGCATGAGAAGCAGAGAGGAGTGGAATATTTGAATAAACATGCATTGTTTTGGTTCACATTGGTCATCATTATGATGATCTAGTGTATGCTGGGAGGCTTTCTCTCCTGATACCATTATTTTCTAAAACTTTAACTTTTAAAGTTAAATCTAACTCTAATATCCTGATACATTATCTCCTAATATTGTACAGCTCCTGATGCTGATCGGTTCTGATAACGTATTGCTCAGAATTCTGTTATCTCTTCATACTCTGTAGCTCCGGATACGGTAGAGGTCCTTGTACTGTTGGATTCGTTTTTTGAGCTGGGAAACATTAATACGTACAAAAAAACATACAAGACATGCAGTAACACACAAACAGAGAAATACAGTGCCCACACAACTGCATAAACAGTTAGCTATATTGGCTCATATCCCTGAACAGGCCCAAACACACAGTTTCTCTCTCACAGAAGAAAACGCCCTTGCAAATGCACACACTAAACAGAAATATAAGAAAACAGACATGATTTAGGGGACCTAGGTCTTCAATGTGCGTCAGAGCCTCAAGGCAGGCTCCAACCCCAGTTTGTTTACTTTATTACAAAGCTGGGTGAAGTGGGACATGGCCACACACACACACACACACACACACACACTCAAACACATACATTACCTTGCAAAAGTATTCTGACCGCTGTTGTGGAAAATACCTATTTTGTCCAAACCTTCTTTTGAGTCAAATCTGTAAGACTTTAATCAAAATCACAAAGCTGAGTTGATCTTAATACCTTCAAACACACATATTTATAGTGGTCTTGCATAACATCACCTGGCCATCCCCTTTATGTTACAAGCTTCTATATTGCTTCTCTAACAAGTCTCATTATTCTTTTTGGAGCACTGCGTTTTGAGGTATAGCCTGGGTGGTGAAAATGTATCTAATTGTGCTCACTGCAACATTCAAATACTGTTAATTAAATACTGTTAGTTTCTATAGTTTTGTATTACGTTATCACTATTAGTAAGGTAATTATGTCTGTGTTAGATTATTTCTTTCTGCTGTCTAACCTGAAAGCTTTCACAGCGCATGAGCTAAAAACGTATACATTTTAAAATATTTCTGTCAGTCTATAGAGCTTCCAGTCCACTAGTGTCTTCTATCTCTTACCACGGATAACACACACACACACACACACACACACAAACACACACAGAGCTCCCTTCTCTTCTATCCTTAATCACACAATCTGGTTGGCTCCTCAACACAGGGAATACGTTGGCCTTTTTTCTCATTAATTTCATGGTGAAAGTTATGCCTTGAGTAATATCATTCCTCCTTTAGTGTTTATTTAAGTTGACTAACTAACTGGTCATCCTAGGCCACATACAGCCTCTGTCACACTGTTATACAGTACGCTGTATTGACCACATACTGTATGGACAGCCTATATCACACTGTGTTACTGTAGACTTTGAAGGACCACTGCTGCCAGGACATCATCTATCAAACTACTATGCACTTTATATGCCACATACTGTAAGGACAGCCTCTGTCACATTCGAATCCTAAAATCTAGTCACAACTGTATTAGCTGACCTACTTCATTTGTATCATAACTCATCTCAGACTAGGAGTGCTGTATCTATCTATGATCAGTTACCTCCTTGTACATTAATTAAAGATCTGCAGTTCTACTTTAAGACACTCTATACATTTGGTGCAGTAAATGTGGTGCACTTGGTTTGTTATTCCCACTTCTCCAAATATCAGGGTTTGTATGTTATTGAACCTCTTATTTGATAACCAAACTGGTCTTCAATGGGATATGGGGAGTTTTTGGGGGAGTTTTTTTGGGGGGGGAATAAAGCCGGTCATTTCATTGGCTGTGAGCACAGGTCTGAAGGACCCTTAGGGCCTGAAACACTGACAGACCTGGATTTCAAACCTGTTGATTACAGTGAACCAAACCTTTCATCTCCATACAGAAAGTTATATGGAGTAGGGATAAAGCTTGGCCAGTGAAATTCAGCCTTATTTAAGCAGACATACTTTATATATCACAGAAATATATATAATGCATTACTAAAAACATGAATCTAAGTTTTGCTCTTTCGAAAGTGTTATGTAAACATTTCCGAATTGTAGCCAGTTCAGCTTCAGCTATAGCACGTAATAATTGCATATTTAACCCCGTCCATACCACAGTATCAAGTATCTCCTCAAACATATTTTACGCTTGAGGTAGCCCTACATGAACTGCAGCCAACATGTCAAATATTTAGTAATATGATATAAAAAACCTCCATTAAAGAGCCAAGTGTGTAAAAACAGTGAGCTCCACAAGGGGTCTCTTACCATATGTTGCTCCCTGACTTTGGGGCCTTTGAACAGGGCAGAATCTGGTGTTGGCTGGGGTGTAATCACCAAGAATACTTCCAAAAAAGAATCTTTCCAATCATGAGATAGATTGGTATAACTATTGGTATAACAAGGAGACTTTGCTAAATAAAATAAAACATGATTATTGTAGATTACATTTTTAGATGTAGCTGGTCAATACATGTTTTGACGTTATATAATGTGTTGTTAGCATGAGGATTATTAGTGAAACAAATATCACTGACCTTGAAACTTCTCAAACATGGGTGAAATTATGCTTTAATGTAACACTATTATTAAGCTAAATGAGGATATTCATGATTGTACTAGTTTAGAAATGTTTTATTTTACTAAATTACCAAAGATAATCTAAAACTGTTTTTTATATAAAAATGTCCCGTTTTATGTATAAAACGGGGACATTACTCACCAAGGTACACGTGAACAACAGGTCAAAGTTTAAAAACATTTTCATGAGTTGTTGCGAATGTCACCCAGCATATACCCCTCCCCCTCCACAATATTCAATGTTGCTTTTTTATTTTCCTCGTCGTATTTTTTATTGTATTAAAACTGCAAAAATGGTATTTAATAAGATATTGAAAAACACCCGCTTCAAGAATATTGATAACAACACGAGTGCTGATGAACATGTCTCTCTGTAGGTTACAGATTGTTCACGTGTAACCGGTGCACCACTTCATGTGTCAGTCCCGTTTTTCTTTGAAGTTATTCAACTAAATCGCTATGTTGAAAAACTATGTAAAGCGCGTTAAATCAGGTAAGCCAATAAACGGACTTCCTGTAAATTTTCCGTTTGTGTGTTCCATACGTTTTCGAATTGAATACTTGCAAAAGTATATGTGCAAAAGTGTAAGAATATACGTTTGCAGATTCGAAGATGTATCATGTAACATTTCCATTAGAAGTTCTGCAAGCCTGTCCAAAATACTGTCTTTTGCATTTTCCTTCGAAATCTAAAGTTTAGGTGAATAAAAAAAAATAGCCAAAAAACAGCCCTCCGGTAGGTAACATTACTAGGCTACTTACTAGTTGATCGTTGTAGCCATCAATTCTCCCACGACCAATAAACCACATCAGGTATATTTCATTTCAAGCTCAAATTGCCTGCGTTTGTGCTATGTATGGCCAGGGTTTAATTTTATTAAAATGAATCACAAGCAGAAATGCTTTACCATTGTTTTTGTCATTCTGTCTTTATAAAATATTTATAATGGCCTTTTATGTTACGTTAAAGCTTCTCAGCTTAAAGACAATTTGGATTAATTGCTTATGAATCTTTATTTAATCCCTCATTTCATAAACTGACAAGGCCACACAACTTCTCTGTGTTGGTCTGTTTACTAAGCACACCGTTTTGTCTCTTTCTCAGCACTCAAGAGGTCGTTTGAGGTGGAGGAGTCTGATGCATCCACCAACCCCTCCCCACTGTCCCGTCGGACCAACCTCCGTTCCTCCACCTCGTCCTCCAACTCCAGCCAGCGAAACTTCATCGACCTGGGCTCTTCCCGCAACTCTGACTACCCCTCCCGAACCTCGCCTTCCGACTCCTCCAATCCCCGCTCCCCCAAGACAAGCTTGAGACGCACAGAGCTGCCTGGGGGAGGTGTAGGAGGTCGCGCCACAGATACAGCCTCTTCCCGTCGCACCGAAATCTCCATTGAAGTATCGTCCAAGCAGATTGACAGCTCACCCAGCCCTGGCATTGCCCGCTTCGGCCTTAAGAGAGCCGATGCCCTAAGCCTTGGTTCCCGAGCCGCCCCAGACAGCTCCACCGCCTCCGTTTTGACAAACAGACGGGCAGAGATCTCACTCTCCAGGCCCCATGAGCCACCCACGCTCCCCAGGAGGGTGGACTCTGTGCCTTCACCGACCACCCGGATCCCTGACTCCCCTCAAAGGAGGACCGAGCCCTCGGTGCCTAGCCCCGTCGAGGCGCCCACTTCGAGGAGACCAGAGATGCCGGTCTTCAGGCAGCCAGAGATCGGGGCACCACCTCCGGTCAGTGTAGTGGAAAACAACGCCCATCACGGACCCCCTGTGGCCCAGCTGACCAGTCTTGGGGAAGCCAGGAGCGAGAGGCCACAGTCCCTGGTCAGCGAGTTGCCCGTCATCAGACCAACAGAGAGTAAGTCACTGTTCTGCTTGTTAGGAGATACATGCCTGCACAGCTGCTTTGTCTGTCACATGTCCTGAGGTAGACTAGTGTCCTGTCCAAGGTCCATAAAGCTGGTCAGACTCTGTCTGTCACTGCATATCACATCTCACTGCTCTTCAATGAGATAAACAGATTAACATCTAGAAGTAGGAAGGCACTGCATGGTTTTTTTTTTGTTTTTTTTTTTTTAAACGTGTGACTTGGGTATTGTCAACTGCTCCACTGCTCTTTATGTAGTGTATCTCTGCAAGGTAACGGTACCAGTACTGTTACAAGGGGCTCGTCTTCAGTGCCCACTGTTGTGTTGTCTTAATGTCTGATGTATTCTGTTTGAGGGATGAGGATCTTGGATGAGAATCGGCAGGAAGAATGTCATATACATTTAGTGTAAGCCCCTTATGAAGGACTGAAATGAAGCAAAGGTTGGCGTAGTTTAAATGTAACTATGTGGTTTGGATGAGAATGCTTTTCCTGGGAGAATGCAGTTAATTAGTGGTTGTGTTTTGTATGTGGAATTTAGCTGCTGTGCATCCTGTAGACTAGCCAACTATATTGACCTCTAGAAGTTACAATATTGAATTGGATATCCGTTAGTACAGAAGTCATCAAAAACTGAATTTAGGCATCCAAAAGCCTCCTTACAAAGGACATTGTGAGCGTTAAATACAGGCTATTCTTGTATAATGAAAAATGTTATTTCATTTTTAATGACATTGGCGTTCTAGTCCACCAATATTCACGGCCATTCAACTCCAACATAATTCATGCAGCTGTGTATTTATCAGCCTAGTAGATACTTGATAATTATAGTCTGTTAATATAAGCTATTCTAAGATGGTATTCAATGATTAAGGACTTTGGAAATTAAAGGCCATCCATTTTGGACAGAGGATACATCTAGAATTCGACCAAAGTCAAGTCAAAGTATTTTTTTAATTTGGCAAATGCACAACATTTTTATTGTTCTGAGCAGTTAGAAATTCACTGCTAAGAACAACACGGTTATTTTGTGAGTTGTGCAGTGCTGACTCGAACTCAATTCAGGTTCTGCCCACAATAAACATAATAGTGTGCCATCTTTTGTCATGTTTCATATGTTTCATATGTTTGCTTTTTGTATGGTAGAGTAAGAGTCATCCTACTGTGGTGTAGTCATACTAGGTTCACACCCAGCACATGTGACAGACATGGGAAATTGGAATGATGTGCTTTCAGATGTGTTTTGATGTTTGTAGAATTTTCCTTCTACTTGGTGGTTACAAACGCTGTTTTCGCCAGAGGAAATGTTGCTTTAAAGTGCCTCCCTTTCTTTCCACCAGTAATTTGTAACGGGGGGGAATAGCCTTGAGGAACACAGTCAATCCGTTGCCACCAGATTAGAGTTAAATCAGAGGTTATTCTGGAATGACCAGGGCATGACTTTTCTTTTCCACCAATATTGGCGTTGGAATGAGAAAAGCAAACCATACTGCAATTGCCCATGTCGTCCCATGTATGCTTCTGATTGAACAAAAGAAAAACCCTTAAAAGCTCCCTTCTCCCTCCTATTCAATGATGGTAGTTATATAAGACTTTCGTCAACAAAGATAATTTAGTCTTGTCTATTTTTTTTTCAACAGAAATGTAAAATATTTGTCATTTAGGTTATTTTTCTCGATCTGTCCGTTATCGGCTTGTCAACTGCAATAGAAGAATATGTGTTAAGCGAATATATTCATTTCTATTTTTGTTGACAAAATAAACACTGGTTCAATACGATGACGAGGATTGGAAGTAGACCATAAACAAAGTATCGTCTGCAGCATTGCTTTGCCACTGTCGGCTACTTGAGTGGAAACACTTCTTTCGTGATGTCATTTAACCAAAACTGTACCGTCGCCATGACCCACAAACCAAACTGTGGTTCCACTGGACTGTTGCATCCCAAATGCCCGTCATGTCTCTGACATTGCCAGCGAACCTTTTAATGCCAGTTGGAAATAGGGTGCCTAGGAACTGTAGGAAGCATATATGGACATGATTTATGGTAGTAGAATTTGAGCACATTCACTAACAGTTTGCATGAGAAGTTTGAACAAATAACAGAGGAGTAAATAGCCTTTTGTCTAATATTTTTTGAATAATAGAAGACTGTGGTTTCTTAGTGGTTTGAGATAGATTAAGCGTGCTAACAAGGGATGTTTATTAGTGGTTTTTGATAGATAAAGCGTGCTAACAAGAGATGTTTATTAGTGGTTTTTGATAGATTAAGCGTGCTAACAAGAGATGTTTATTAGTGGTGTTTGATAGATTAAGCGTGCTAACAAGGGATGTGTATTAGTGTTTTTTGATAGATTAAGCGTGCTAACAAGAGATGTTTATTAGTGGTTTTTGATAGATTAAGCGTGCTAACAAGAGATGTTTCTTAGTGGTTTGAAATAGATTAAGCGGGTTTTTTTGCTAGATGAAGTTGCTTAGTGGGTAATTAGTGGGTCACTTTGGTCAATCACATCAGAAGAGATATCATTAGATGTTTAGGGTTGTGGGGCAGCACTGGGATATCTCTGTTTATATCTCCAATTTTTGCGTGACTGCTGATAATGAAAATGTTACAGAATATCCTTATGAATTGCCAATGTTTCAGGCTACATTAGTCCTTGTTGGACTTCACTCCATTCTGCTGACACTGTGGGTCAAAGAGAGATGGTTGTCTGTGCCACCTCATCGTGACAGTATTGATGAGAGCACAGATCCAATGGTGACCCGGAAAACCTCTGGGACGCCTTAACGCTGATAGCTGACGCCTAGTGGTGTGTTCACCCATCTGGGTATTCCGTGTCAAGGCAGCACAAGCAGCTGGGAGGTGTGACATTCCCAGTGTGGAGTCCAAAACTGTGCAGTGTATAAATAGCAACCCTCCTCTGTTTCTGTTTTGCTCTGCTGTGGTCTCATTCCTGTGTGTCTTACCGTCCGTGGCTCCTCCCCTTGGTGTGGCCGTCACCTTGTTGACTGCTGCTTATTGGCTGGTTCGTCACTGCCACATGTGCAGAACTGTTAAAGACAGCTTTTCTGGGGTGTTGAAATAACTCACTCACTCTGATAGGGAGATCATTCAATCCACCATTGTTTCCTGGAGAGGTTTTCATTGGATACTTGGATTTATCTCGTCTGGCACGCCCAGTCAAGTGTTGGGTTGAATGCAGGTTTATGACTTGAGGCGAGGGGGGCATTCTTGGTTCGATATTTCCTATTGTAATGATAAACGTTTCGGGGATTCATGTCAAAAACCAAAATAATCTTGACTTCTTGATAAAGATATTCTAAGGACTATAGTGATATGTGGAAGAAAACTGTAACCCGTCCCCTTTAATCTGTTCTAACTGCTAATATTTTCTTCAGCTTTTGGGGGTATTATGAGAGAGAACCCAGGCATGGCTGCTAACTCTTTCAAGATGTGCGACAGCAAGGGAGGTTGGGAGAGACGGGCAGGAAAAGCGAAAGATGTAAAACTACAATGATAAGTGAAGGAGATTAAAAGAGAGATGAGAGATGCAGTATCTGATACAATTAGGTCAGATTATGCCCCCTGTGTATTTTTTTTTTTACAATTATTGTTTTAAAACATCTTCTATCCTAACATCTGTTAGGCCCCTCAGGCAAGTATTGAATTTTAAAGTAAAGGGAGTCTCAAAAAACGCCCACGCATTTGGAACCTCTTATAGCACGGTCTAGTAAAATAATGATGATATTGATTTAAGCACCCAGACACCTCCTAGGTGAATCGGGATATCCTCAGATATATCACCATACTGTCAGAAACGGACTCCATAAGGGTGGCTTAAGGGTTGCCATCCTCTTGTGGGACCTGTGCTCACAGCCCAACACCAGGAAGCGGCACAGCCTGTCCAGGAGCTCCCTGATGCCCTGATCCAGGTCTGAGAGGTGTTTTCCCAGGACACCATCCACCATCAGCATCAGGAGCATGCCCAGACTTTGTCAGGAGTGCAGACAGGCATGTTAAGGCCATACACACTACTGAGTCACGTTATGAGTCGCTGTGATGAAATTCAAGCAAGTTGGAACAACCTGTGATTTCTATTGTTTACTTAGGTTTTGTTCGGTTGGGGATTTTGATTTCCATTGACAGGTGTTGCCTCGTTTTGTTCTCAACAAATTACACAATGTGCAGTAAAGACAACATTCTCCCATTCCTTTGTGTGTTTATGCATGGGTATGTCTTTGTAAACCTGCAGAATACTTCTGAATTTGTAAACCTGTAGAATACATCTGTGAGAAACAGAAAATCTATATTTATTATCAGGGTTGGGTGTATTTAAGGATGCACTGGATCTCATATTTATGTTGTTAAATAAAAAAAGTGATACCCCATAATTCAGCCAAATGAAAGGGATTATTACAGGTGTTTGAATACCTAAGTGACCGATCAGGCCTGACTTGGGACAGTCCTACCCAATATTAACTTTGGCCGTTGCCATATTGATGCTGTCTACACACAGGCCCTGAAACCACATATTGCCACAATCAAAATGCATTTCTGAACAGCTTTCTGAAAACTATTGTTAATGCGTTTCTCTTTGGAAAATGTTTGAAAGCCTTTTCTTAGGCTCCAGGGTTCCAGTCTGTGTCCAAATAAAGACATTCTGGGACATCACGGAATATTCCTAGGAGTCGAGGTTCTGACCAATTCTTTAGAAGTGCAAAGAGTCCAATCATCAAGGGGAAAAACTGTAGGACAACATCCAGGGATCTGCAGGCCACTCTTGCCACAGGGTTCATTACTCCACCATCAGAAAGAAATTTGCCAAAAATGGAATTGTACAGTAGGAAGGGTAGCAAGCAAAACCACTGCACTGACAGGAAAGTTCACCAAAAAAGGAAAGTGGGACATTTTGGATGACATGGGCCTTATTGTGGGTTGGAAACCAATCACTTCATTCCACATTATCAAGCTCATACCAATAGTCAAACAGAGGGGTGGTCCTTTATCAGGACCTGAACCACTCCATCATTGAAAGAACCAGCAATTCTGCTTTGTATAAGGGAATTCTACTGAAGAATCTGTCCGTGAGCTGCAACTGAAGCATAGCTGGAAAACTATCTGAAACTCACAAGCACATCTACATGGATAAGATTGATAAACAAGATATTTAAAGTATTAGAATGGATAGTCCAGAACAAAACCACTTGATGTTGTGGCAAGAGCTAAAACAGTCAGTTAATTATTAAAAACCCACATGTCAGTTAGATTAAAACAGTTCTGTAAGGAAGAGTGGGCCAGTATTCCATGGCACAGTAACAAACTGATCAATAACTGCAGGAAGTATTTGCTTGCTGATACAGGTGGTAAAACCATTTTTACCCACACATGGGCAATGAGTTCATGTCATTTGTTCAAGTATATAGATGTGTCCATCTTGTGTTGATTGTTCACTTTTTCAGTGCAACAGTTAGTAAGGACCAACAACACAAGCCAAACCACAGCATGAGGCCAAACCTGGGCTAGAATTCTGGACCAAAAAAACAATGAGTGGTTTTTGGTTACATTTTTGACTTTAAAATATATGTCAAGACCTAAATTGCATAGCCATGATACCTAACACTTTGATGATGACCATGAAGCATGTTGAAAAGAATAATGGAAAGGTTATTGCACAGTCCTGTTGTGCAAAGAGTTTCTAGAGTTATTCTAGAAGACAAAAAGATGTTCCCACTGCTACTGGTGTTTCTAACATTTGTTTTTCATTTTGACGTTCTAACATTTGTTTGGAGTATATTGTGCTCATCAGACATGTAAAACTATGAATATAAGCACTCTGCGCCAGTAATAAAGTGTCTACAGAATATTGGTTACACCACCTTAGCAGCAATCAAATGCTTCCTGTAGGAGAGTCCAAACATGGCGAAGCCGCATTTAGCAGTGATGCTGCACACAACTGCAATAAACTACCGGCAGATCTTGGACATATGTTTAACGTATCCATTTCTAAATCCAGGTTAAAAACACTTCTCTTTTCACATGATGATATTGAGCCAAATTGCACTGTAGCCATGATCCCATCACTTGAAAGACAACTATTAAGACTTTCGATTGGGGGTGCCTAAACTAGAGACCTTTGATTTGGCCCACCACAACACATAATTTAATAATCAGTTTGGTATAATGCAACGTTAATTTCGGCCCACGGCCCTCAGTCAAGTTAGACTTTTGTCCCTTAATAGGAAACAGTTGGGGCTCCCCTGCTTAAGATTAATAATGGCTATAGGTTGTGGTCATGACTGCAGGATCATTTGTTTTTTCTTCATATTTGTTTTGCACTGATAATTTGTTTTTATAAAAAAATATAATATTTAGATATTTTTTCGTTTATTACTCGAATGCACTTTTTTTACTCAAGCACACGTTCTGAAATAGAAAATGACATGTAATTGTTTTCCTAAATCCCCAACAATGCATAAACAACATCAGTTCGTATAACCTTGGGCAAGTTAAGGTGAAGAAATGTTCTAATACTTTCAGTACATTTAATTCGTTTTTGTAATAAGTTCAATAAGATTTTTTTGTTGAAATCCATTCCACTCTGAATTCTAGGATTCCGACCACGTTCCCCACATTGCAGATTTCATAGGGCCTATCTGGCAATAGGAGGCCCATCTAGGGGTATTAATGGCATGAACATCCCTGGCTTGGATGTGACTATGCAGTACGTCTGGAAGCCTACCCTGTCTGGTTCCTCTTTTCTCCTGCTTTCTCCCTTCTTCCCTCCTTCCCTCCCTCCCTTCTTCCCTCCCTCCCTCTCTCCCTCCTTCCCTCCCTCTCTCCCTTCTTCCCTCCTTCCCTCTCTTCTTCCCTCCCTCTCTCTCTCCCTTCTTCCCTCCCTCTCTCTCTCCCTTCTTCCCTCCCTCTCTCCCTCCCTCCTTCCCTCCCTACTTCCCTCCCTCTCTCCCTTCTTCCCTCCTTCCCTCTCTTCTTCCCTCCCTCTCTTCTTCCCTCCCTCCCTTCTTCCCTCCATCTCTCTCTCCTTACTTCCCTCCCTTCTTCCCTCCCTCCCTCCCTTCTTCCCTCCCTCCCTCCTTTCTTCCCACCTTCTCTCCCTACTTCCCTCCCTCCCTTTTTCCCTCCCTCTCTCTCTCACTTTGTCCCTTCCACCATCCTCTCTGGTTTCCTGTTGCATGGTTTGACCTCTGTAAAGTTTCTTTTGGCTGTCAACTGAAGGACACGGTGTAGAAACAAGCCAGGGTAACAGACACACACAGACCTTTAAGGACAGTGACACTGAATGTGTCATAGGAAGTACAGGGGAAACTACACAGGGTCTCTACTACTGTTCCTAGACTGACCCTTATTCGTTAATGACTAATACCAAGTGAATTCCAATTTCCTTAATAACTTCGTAATCAAAATTGTCTTGTGTGCCTTGTATCCTTGATGTACGTGATGATTAATGCTCATATTTTAGACCTCGCTGTGGACCTTCTGTTAGACCAGTTAACAGGTTTCATCTGTGTATGTATTTATATAAATACATAACACTGTCTAATGCCCCTCGTGACAAATGCTAAAACTGCCACTAAATCCATTAAACAAATCTGATAGACCATGTGAAGGAAATGCCCAAAAGAAGTTGTTTCATTTAAGTAAGGTTAAGATTACAATGTACGATAGTTCAAATTAGCTTAATAGATTCAAATATTTATCATTTCTAAACATAATACCGTTCTTTAGAAGAAAAAATATATATATTGTTTTGATCATATTGCCTAGTGAACACAGCAATTTTCCCTTTGCCTCTGTTGGGTAGAAACTATAATTCAAATTAAACTTTTCTCTCTGTGCCTTGGCAAAATGTCCCACATTTTCTCTGCGGCCAATAGGAGAGGTTTTCAAATGTTTGGTCCTTCTGTGTGAGAGGTCATAGGTGAAGGTCATTCCTGAACAGAGAGACGAAGGTAAGTCCTTCAATATTTCTGACCATTTGTCTGGTCCATTCACATTCCTCACTGGTTAAATGATTGGTATCCTATCTAAGCAAAGGTCTGGCCTTTGTTGCCAAATTCCTTAACAAGCTTTCTATTTACTTTTTTAAAACTATTACTGCTTATTGAAAGTTACTCTAAATGTTAAAGTAAGTGCAAGTGCAGACTTAAGATTAGTACAACCCTTGCACTTTCTGGGTATGCAAACACAACAAGACGTCTCTTTGATCATTGTCCTCAGGCTAATGACTAACTTATGATCAGAACTTGGGATGGTTCTGGATGTCTCACTGGAGATTTTGTGCTGACTGGGGGAGTGTTCCCTCAGGCTGCAGTCACAATACTTAAATAGTGTTTATCTCCCTCAGTCCCACATAAAAGCCCATTGATGGCTCAGAGAAAGGATGGAAGACGTGTGCTTGTCACAAGGCATGGAAATGTTTCTTGCAAATAATCACTTAAAAAGTGTGTGTGCAATGTATGGGATGTCAAAGTTCTCCATTCTCACTGGAGCAAATGGTCGGTATAGAGAACCTGAATGATTATTCATGCTGCTTAGTATATTTGTTCCTGTTTCTTTCTCAGTAACCATGTGAGAACATGTACTGAACTGATCTACATTTTTCAGTTTTCTAAGCGACAACATTCTTCTAAAATTAGAGATGAATAAAAGAGGAAATGGAGAAAAGGCCACTTTATAGACTGAGAACCACCATACATACTCTGTGGTTGAATTTTACTATGCTTCTGACACAACAGCGTCCAATCGGTGCAGCACTAACAAGAACCTGTAGGAGATGCTGTTACACAGAAGTTCCAACATCCGTCAAACTCAGGTAGCTGAGGCAGGTATTCCCTCCCTCTGTCAGATATATTACATGATGATATTGCATTTGTTCTACACTTTATGGCCGATCCTGTGGCATTTATCACTCCTGCTTCAGTTGTGACATTCTGATTATATAACAATGGAGCATGGTTGTCTCAATGTTACTCACTATCTTACTGTATAGACATCCAAATGGTCTTAATCATTAACAGCTACATTATAGACTGCGGACTGGACTCCTCTGATATGTTGTTGAAAATATTTTTATTAAACACAAATACCGTAACATCTTCTTAACCAAAGGGTGGGTGAATTATTTGTAGAGTATATTTGAATTTGTATATCATTCTTTACCTGAAACTTCACTTCACTGAGGTTGTAGATGTCCCCCACACAGGGCGTGAATTGGTTCAGGCGGCAGATTAAGACATTGAAAGAGTATTGGCTTCTGACAACCGGTCTATATAGTACAGGGGTGTGCTGTTATAGAAGACGTCTGTGTTCTGTATGCTGCTGTTGATGTCGGCACACTGATTGTCCCTTCAACCTGATGAGCATCATATTCTCCTTTTGGATCATCTAGATGTTTCCGTAGGAACTATCCGACGTGCAGCCCCACACGATGGGGCCCATACTTACCAACCATCTAGGAGGGCTGATCTGATCTAGGATGTGTTTAGTTCTGAATGAATCAGATCATACAGATACACAGATACAAATGTCATCTTAACTGAATGCAGACCTAGATGGCAATGCAACAAAAAAATGATTATAGTAAGGATGTAGTAAAAGTGCAGAATGAATGTAATGCAGACAGGACCAACCTGCCTTTCTCTCAGACGTGTGTGAGTGAACATTCGCATGCCTTTATTTTGCGGTTTCCATGTAAACTGTATGGCAACAATAGAGGCCCTGTTTGGCTGGTCTTTCCCTCACTTCTCGCTCCTTTCTTTCCTTTTCTCCCCCTCCTGAGGCGGCCCACTGAATTCTCAGCCCTCCGTCTGTCAGGAAACCTGTGGGATTCAAGCTGGCTATTCACTTTGGTCCTTTTCTCTCTTGCACACACTGACCCGTCCACTCTGTTTGTGTGAGAGAGGTATGTGTGTATGTATATTCACTTGGGCCTTTTCCTCTCCTTAAGACTGGTGTGCTTCTCCTGGCTGTCTGCACATTCCCGAACGCGCACGCCTGTATCTGGTTCCTATGGTTACCTTTTCAGACAGTGCTGGGCTGTATCTGGTTCCTATGGTTATCTTTCCAGATAGTGCTGGGCTGTATCTGCCCTTTGTTTCTGCATGTGAAAGATCATGCAGGCCAAACTGTTCTGTCAAAAAGAGGATAGTTGGCTCTGGCTATGTTGGTACATTGGGGAACTTTGGAATCAAGCCTTTTTAGGAGACAAGCTTGGATCAAATGAGATCTTTATTTTGTGATCCAGTTGGTAGGTATTGGAATTGAAAGTCTAATGACACCACAAGATATCCCTCAACTCTCCTGTGCTGTTCTGCTGACATACACATATACATCAAGTGTCTGTCGTCTGTCAGGCTGGGTATTGCCTGGTTGCTGATCTGTTTAAGCTCTCTATCCAGCTATGGTCACAGAGGTTGTCAAGGCTGCAAAAGTGTATATCCAGACTTGACAAGGAGATGCGTAGCTGGGCTGATATTGACTGAACTAAATAGGCCTGCCTTGGATAAGTAATGAACTGATGTATCTGGGAAAGCTCAGGGATGGAGAAAAGGAGGCCTGGTTGGAAGAACACTAAGTTAGCCCAGCTGGAGGAACCTGCGAGGCTGTTATCACTGTTGACTGGCCTAGCGATGTGCAGAATAGAGCCATGCACTCAACAGCAGTGGGAGTCTCCGCTACGGAGAAAAGACAGGGGTTTGGGAGGAGGGAGGGAGGCTCTGGAAAGGAGGGAGGGAGGCGCTGACTGGGGAGACCAACTGGGGGGCGCGAGGGGGAGGGGTATACCATAGAACATTTAGTTTTTAAGTAGCTTGACGTCTTGCGGCAAGACACCACTGAAAAACTCCACTATTGCAAAAGAAAACACTGTGTGTGTGTGTGTGTGTGGATAGCAAATGGTCTTCATTAGAGCAAAGTCTTTCTGTATTTAATGAGAAAGAGGAGAACAGGCACATAGACGTTGCTATGGTCTGAATCACCTGAATTAAGGCCTTTGTGGGCCTAGCAGGGAGGGGTGAAAACGGGCTCAAGTATACCCCCTTCTCTGTTTCACTCTCCCTTTGTCTAAGTTTATCAGAACATCTCTCACCCTGACTTTCTCTTTCATGGTGATGGAGGATACGGCTGTTTTGGACAGACCCAGGGGTCTCTAGTTACAGAGGGAATCTTCAATCTGCACATGCTCAGACTGAATGGATGAATCTGGCACAGTGCTTAGCAACACCGCTAGGAAAGCTTCAGCGAATGGGAGTTCTTCAACTTTTGGAAATCCCAGCAATGTGGCAATAAAATAACTCTTTTGCCAGTGAATTAAACACCACTAAAATCTGATGGTTCAATTCTAATTAGCATCAGCCTCATTAAAGACAGACACTTTCTCCCTTTACTGTTCACTGTGAATATATAAGCACTGTCTTTAGGCAGGAACTGCCACGCACAAATGCACACAGGACGCAGGGTTTTGATGTTGTCTGTAGCAAGAGGAAATTCTGAGCTTGAAACCACTGTACAACTCGCCGCGTAAAACAAAAACACACACACACTGTAAATCTAACTAAAGACCGCCATGATTTATTTGTACTCCTGGTAGATGTGGATACATGATGGGGCCTCTGACCCCGAGCAGGAAGTGGGGAGCTAGCTGTGTCTGTTGAGGGAGTGTTAGCTAGGCTGATAGTGAGGTGTTGTTTGACAGAAGGAGAAGCACCCTGAGGGCACCCTGGTCCCTGTGTGTTGTAGGTGTGTGTGTGTGTAGGTGGGGGGTATAGGTGTATGTGGGTCCTGTGGTGCTTTAACTCATGGTAGGCATATAATTATACTCCCTGTGCGGCCAGAGACACAGCTGTTTCCTTTGCTCTTTAATCACAGACAACCAGTTCTATTGAAGAACCTGCCACAACACACCTCTCCCTGGGATAACAGGTCGCCCGTCACAATGTAAACTAGAACCAGCGTAAAAACTAGAACCACAGAATAATCTAGAAAATCGCCCTACAAACTAGACCTGTGCTATAAACGTCACCAGTGCTATAAACTAGACCTGCGTTGTCAACAAGGACGTGTTATAAAAGAGAACCACAGCGTAAACAAAAACCTCAGCGTAAGTCAGAACCATGATACCAGCAAGAACCACTATAACGGGGATTTGAAGGGAGAAACCCTCCTCTTCTCAGGTTGATCTAAACAGGATCCTCGGCTTGTGGGGAATCTTCAGGACAAGGGGCTGTTGTGGTATATGCGTGGTTACGAGTCATTATAGGTTGTCTCTATTGTCTGGTTTACTGTTGCGCCACGTAAAGCTGCTACTGAGGTTATTATTTAGCCTACCCCATAGGTCCTCGCTGGCCAATAAACGCGTGTCTTCCAGTTGGTTGGGGCCAGCAACGGTATGGGTTGTGGAATGATTAGCATCCTGTGAATTCTGGTGCCCCAGGAACAAAGGGACAGAACTGGTAATTGTAGGGTTTTAAAGGGGGACATGCTGTATTCTCTCAAACCTCCAGCCAGAGGCATGCCGAGGGTGGGAAGGACGGCAAAACTGGGACTTTGTCTACACCCACATGCAAACACACACAACATACATGCCTACTAAGAGCAAAGTATGAAAATGGAAGCTAATCCAGGATGTGTTTAACCTGGTTTGTGAACAACTATTTTAGCCCCTTCTATCTCCAAATGGTTATGTGTAACTTTCCATCCACTTTCCCACAACTTTCCTCACCCTCAGTCTTTATACATACATCTCTGGATCTATTAAAGTATTTTACTGGATTTATAATAGCTCATTCATCTTTTTATCTATTTTCATTCGCCCTCATTCATACCCTCTGTCGGTCTAAGATGTTTTAACGTCAAGAGATGTGTAGGGAGGGAGGAAGGGAGGGGGTGTGGCATGCCTGTGGTCCAGAGTCACATGACGGGTAGGAGTGGCCACGGGGTTCCTCATGGACTGGAGCACGGCTCTCACTGGAGGGCTGCTCTTCAGCAGGGACGACACACACACACACGGTGAGTCTGCTGAATGAGAGGGAATGTATGTGCTTTCCCGGTTCTCCCCTCTGTGTCCCTCTTACTCTGCCTTTTCTGTTTCTCCTTCTCCTTTCCTGTTTTCTCAGCCAGGCATGCACTCTTAGCGCTCTCTTTGCTCAGCTGTCCATTAGGTAGATGTTTGAGTGGGTCATGTTTGGTTTCAGTCCAATGTTTGATGCTCTACCTAGAGGGGGATAAGCATTCTGAAGTTGCTCTGTGTTGTACTTTGCTATATTAGGGAATGACATTCTGCTGGGTCATCCTGTATTTCCCCTCTGTGTTGTACTGTACTCTCAGAGAATGGCATTCTGCTGGGTCATCCGGTAGTTTCCCTCTGTGTTGTACTGAGCCCTTGTTGTAGAGGGCAGAACGGGAGGACACAGTAGAGGGGAGGAGGTGTTGTCGTTTTGTTCCACCCTGTGTGTTTGTGTGTGCGCCTAACATTGCATCTTCAGTTCCTGCGCCAAACTGTTGTAATGAATCCTAGGAGATGAGGGGTCTGTTTGCGTAACCAAGGCACGGTGTCTCTACTGGGGCAGTGTTTTTCCTGATGTTCCCCTCTCTGCTAGGCTCTGGTTCGTTTCAGCTCCCACGCTCTCTCGTCCCACTTACAACATGACCCCCACGTGCGCCTGTGTAACGCTGCTGTTCATGTGGATCCATTCCATGGCTGTGCTGCTGTAGTGCTCCTACAGAACTTGGGGGGGGGGGGGGGCTGTGCAGAGCCGTTCTGTACATCCACTGGTCCACACCTGGAAATAGGGGACGTTCACACATGTCATATGGGGTGCGAGGCCCTGCTGTGAATGCTGGCTCCTTCCACCCATTCACAGTAAACATCCCTGTAGTCAACAGGACAGAGGGATCTCTTTGGAAAGCAAAGATCTGCCATCTGGTACAACATTATTGGTACCCTTGATGAGCTACAGGTCTTGGGAAGGTTGACAGGAAGGCGGAGCGTGTCTGTACAGTAATACACAGCTGTCCAACCGTAAATACAGCTGTCGCGTAAAGACACCAGAGAGAGACTGAGGCTTCCCAGATAAGTCCTGTATGGAGACCAGAGAGACCGAGGCTGCACAGATAAGTCCTGTATGGAGACCAGAGAGTCCGTGGCTGCACAGATAAGTCCTGTATGGAGACCAGAGAGTCCGTGGCTGCACAGATAAGTCCTGTATGGAGACCAGAGAGGCCAAGGCTGCACAGATAAGTCCTGTATGGAGACCAGAGAGTCTGAGGCTGCACAGATAAGTCCTGTATGGAGACCAGAGAGACAGCTGCACAGATAAGTCCTGTATGGAGACCAGAGAGGCCAAGGCTGCCTAGATAAGTCCTGTATGGAGACCAGAGAGACAGCTGCACAGATAAGTCCTGTATGGAGACCAGAGAG